>OZ018388.1:63035865-63119893 GCA_963969525.1 Ontholestes murinus
CTAAGCCCATTGTTAGCCGAAATATTTATGTCAAATTTAACGTTAAAAATATTAAATTCTCCGCTTGGGAAAAGACATATTAAAATATGGCATCGGTATGTTGACGATATTTTAGCCTGTTTTACAGGAACCGAAAGACAGTTATCCCATTTCCTACAATTATTAACAATTTGCACCCAAAAATTAAATTCACAATTGAATCAGAACAAAATAATCATATTAACTTTTTAGATCTTTCTATTTCAAGAATAGATAACATTTTTTCATACGAGATTTATAGAAAACCCACATTCACCAATTCCATCATTCCTAACAATTCCAGACATCCTCACAAACACAAAATGGCAGCATTTAACTCAATGATCCACCGAGCACTAAATATACCCCTATCAGTTGTTTTCCCAAAAGAAATTATAAGGAATATCGCTTTTAGCAATGGTTATAATATCAAATTAATAGATAAAATTTTAAATAACAAAGATGCGTAAAATCAATAATATATTATTTGCAGGTAACTCAGTGTTAGAACCTAAAATGTTTAAATAATTAACTTATTTTGGCTATTGTAGTGTTCAAATCAAAAATGTACTTAAAAAACATAATTTAAATATTGCATTTAAACCATATTGTAAAATTAGTAATTCTATTTTTAATCCAAAAACAAAACAAAATAAACTAGAAAAATCTGGATTTATAAATTAACATGTTCAAATTGTCAAGGAATTTACATAGGTCAATCTGGTCGAAATTTCAATGTAAGATTTAAAGAACATTTGCGCTCTATTAGATTAAATCAAGTTGATAAATCCACTTTTGCTAAACACATTATTGAACAAAACCATTCTTTTTGAGAGGATGTACTAACGATTATTCATTACGCCGAAAAGGGACGGAAAAATGAATCTTTTAGAATCCCTAGAAATCCATAAAGCCCGCGCTAATCCGGGAATTCCACTAATTAACGACCAGGTTGACCTAATGTATTCTCCTATTTTTGACGCTGTCTGTAAATAATTTTTATGTATAAATACCTGTGCAAAATCGTAGATTTAATTTACTTATGTTTCGATAATGGCAAGTTGAGTTGCCGAAACTAGTCAACGAAATAAAATATAGAGTGTTATACAAACAAAGTTGAAGTGTTTTATTAGTTATTTTATTTTTTATAACAGCAGTGTGTTTTTTGAAATTGATTTTTTGATCTATGGTTATGCCCAGGTATTTAACGGAAACTGAAGGAGGGATCATAGTTTGGGAAATAAAGACTTTATGGGGTGAGTTATTGGTGCGATGATAAGGAATTAGGGGTTGTGATTTGTGGGAATAAGCTCTTGAAGGAATTGAAGGGCTTTTGGTAGTGTGGGAGCATATGTGATCAAGGCCGTATCATCTGCAAATTGCAGGAGATATTTGGATGGGTTATTTTTGTGCTTATTTTTATGCTTTTTTTTGGATTAAAATGCTTTTTTAGGGCATTTTCTTAGTAAATATTTAATAAAAATGTTTACACTGATTATAAATTAATGTGCTAATATAGATAATATTCATAAAAATTTGTACCTCATCATTTATAGATTATATTTTTATGGCATATTTTCTCGACCAACAGTATTTTGATATATTCAAAAGAACTGAAGAAAACTGATAATAACACTATAGCAAAATTCATAAATGATGGATTAACTACCTTATTTTTGCCTAGAACAACATTTAGTGATTGTTGAATAGATTTTAGTTATTTTGAAATCTATATAAAATTACACATTAATTTTTAAATACTCTCACAGAATATTATATATTACGTAAAGAAAGTATGTTTATTAGTTTTAAGCAGAATTTTTATGATAAACGTGTTACATTTATCAACATATTAAGAAAATATAGTTTTATTTAGTGCTTTTTTTCCTGTTTTTTATGCTTTTTTGCCTGTCTTAATGCTTTTTTCCTCTAAATTTGATGCCTTTTTTCACATTTTTAAGCTTTTTTATCCGTTCTCTACTAATAACCATTAAATGAAAAATAATAAAACAAATACATCTTAAATTGTTTTTTTTAATGTCAATATTAAATATGTAAATATTATACTGTTAACGGTGGAGGCTGCTACTCCGTAATATATCATAAATAACTTTTTTATTTTTACAAATTGAAACTATAGTCCCTAAATAAAGTTCCAGTTATAAAAAGGAAGTAAAAAAGTGTTTCACATGTAAATATTGTTTTAAGCGAACACAAATCAAGATGTGTATAGGTTTTGGTAGTAAACTCATTTGTTCCATGATTCTAAACTCAATTGTAGATAATTTACTTGTAATCAGTGAATGTTAAAACAAACCTATCGCTACATTTATGTTCCATGTTTTCATACAAAATGTATTAATTTTATCACAAAATCTCATTTAAATTATTAATAATACCTAATAACATTTGTATTAAAACAAATTATACAATTGAAATTTTATGTATACCTGAGATTGTTCCTAGGTGATGAATTTTGCAGCTAATACCTTCAATAGGGGAATTAAATTTGTTAAAGTATCACTATTTCCGATGCTGCTGCACAATACTTACCTCAATAAAAGTTATAAACAAGAAAATTAGAACAATTTAGATTTTTTAGGTGATATCCCCCTACACAGAAAAAACATTTATGGTGTGATTAATTATAATTCAATTAATGAAGGATATTATTTTACTTAAAATACATTAATATGTCGCGTAAATATTAATTTGATATGTACATACAAGTCAACATTCAAGCAGTATTTTAGATAATTTTCTATATTTAGAGACGTGTTCTATAATAGACAGTCGCCGAGCACTGAAATACGTCGAACATCGGCTAAATGTATCGATTCAAGAGCATCGTTCTTTTTTTATTTTAGTAGAGCTTACCTGTCGGCTGCATTGGCAGATTCATTTCAGCATCGTGCATATGAATGTATCCGATATGCATACCGTAATTCTCGCTTCTCCGTATATTTTATTTTTCATACGGCTTCAAACACTTATTTATTGAATGGCCTCATCTGTCTGCTTTATGCTTATATATTTTATTTATATCGTTATTCGTGCCAATATCTACATATCCGATATAAAGCAATGTTAGAATAATAATAATTATTATTAATAAATAATAAGTTACGAAAAGTAAGTGTATACAAATCAATTAGGTTAAAAAATACTTTTTATATATACTTAAATATTATAAATCAATACTATACAATTTTTAGAAAATAAATATAGTTTAATACATGAGTTGAGTATATTGTTATTAAGATCTCGAGAAAGACATCTTGATCAACAAATAGCATGAGCATTTATTTGCTAAGTAAGAAACGTGTTCATACTCCCATTTTAATTAATGTTACAACCATTCACCGAACTTTATTGTCAGAGGTTATATTTATATCCTAACATAAATGTCTATTTAAATTTAATTTTTAATAAGGTGTTTGAAATAACCCCAATGATGGCTAATAAATGTGGAATCTGTCACCAAGGTGTTATTCCTAAAACTTCATTTATTAGATACAATGGTAAATGTAAAAATTTATACACGTTCGACACACAAGTTTAAATGACATTGGTCTCAAATGCATAGATTTAGCCTCGGACTTCATGCGCAAACACTTTCCATTCAGACTTAAAATAGAGTACTGATTGATAATATTAATGAAATTAAGGAAAAAATGAGAACCCTTTTTTTACAAAGATTAGTTAGAAGTTTAAATGGTCTGTTCACCAATGCTTTATAGGCTTCAAGAAAGTTTTTAACCTGGTCCAACACTCCAAGCTATTTACGACGATGCAAAAAAATATATGACAAGAAAATCCGATTGATAGCAAATTTATATTGGAACCAATTAGCTTTTAACAGTGCAAACAGCAACTCTTCTAAACCAATTATTACCATACAAGGCGTAATACAAGGCTGAGTGCTCAAACACTATTTAATATGTATTCAGAAAACATTTTCAACGAAGAATTATAAGTCCGAAACAGAATTGCAATGGGAGGAGAAACTATTGCCATCCTAGCAGAATCCGAAAATGAACTTCATAGTGGACAGAATAAATAACGCATGTAAAGAATGGGGATTAACCATTAATGTTCATATGGTTACTAACTAAATAAACTCAGGTTTAATTGTATTCAGATTAAATGGGAATCCTATAGGAGGAATTCAGAAATTTAAACTTCGGAGCGGATTTTGAAAAAAAAAAAATAGTTTCAATACATTTTTCTCACCGTTGTTAAACATCAAACCAAGAGTATGAAGAGTAGGCAAAAGTCATACAAACACCAGACTGAGAATAATTAAAATTATTCTATCTACTGAATCTGTTGCAACAGATTTTTTTAGAAGTAATGTTTAGGCATTAATTTAGAGCTGCCTGAATAAACATGTTAAAAGTAGTCTTACAACATGAAGAGACTAACTTAGCTTTGAAATTTATGTTAGTATTAAAGCCTGCTGTGCATAATGGAAGCATAAGTTATAATGTAATTAGGGTTCTTCAGCTGGTTGTTGTACTAAATTCGATGTCTGCCTTATGCAGGATCACTTTGAACCAGGACGCCCATCAGCTAAAAGAAATCGTTCATTAGAATTGGACGACAGAGCACCTAACATTTAATTACACTTTAGTAATACAATAAAATTTTAACTTCTATCATCATATAAAATTCACTAATAGTGCATTTACTCAGTCATTCCAAAGTCAATTAAAGAAACCAACCAATATACTGCCATAACAGTTTAAAAAAATAATAATTCTTAAAATAGGGGAGTGGAGTTTTAGTCAGTAAGAATCTGTCTTATGTAAGATTTCTCCACTTCCATGAAAACAAAATAAGCAATTTTGCAACGATCACTTTAAGAAGACTAATGCTACTTGAAATGTTGCAAATAATCCATTAAAATTTGTAAATTTCAAGATTTAAGCCGAACTGTAATCATGAATAAAAATAATTTATTTGTTATATATATATATATATATATATATATATATATATATATATATAGTATTATTGAAATTGAAGATGAGAAACATTAAGTTCTCTGAGCATTATTGCTGGTACTAAAGTACCGCCAAGCATTGGATTACATAAGTAATAGCTGCCGACACGTGACTTAAATCGCATTAAGTAACGTTTTTTGTGCTATTATCGTCTTTTAGACACTTCACAAAATTATTGCGTAAAGAAATTTCCAAACAAGTGTTTTGTTGTATCACAGCTCTTTGGTGGAGCTATGCCCTTATTACGTAGGTCCTTCCAGGTGAAAGACCCGCAAAATTTTATTTCAGGTTTGTATAAGTTGACACAGAATTAGGGATGACATTTGAAATGCATAGTGCTAACACTACTAATCAGTGACGTTGATAAAGTACAATCAGCCATTTTACTAACTATGAATCATCGGACTTATATTTTCAAGTGAATAGGATAAGAGATATTTTACAATCTTTCGTTACATAAGGATTGAACAATTTTTTTAGAACAAGCCTAGTTTTAACAGGACGGAGCAACGAGCGACTGCACGAATTGTTCGGAAACCATGTCATCTCAAGATAAAGCAAGAAGTTCTAGTAAAATAGAATATAAGTTTGATAAATTAAAAAATTGAATTCTTGAAAGGAAATCTGAAAAATTTAAACAAGGAAAGCTAAAGAATTCTTAAAATTTGGATGAAATACATAAATATTATAAGAGACGTTTAGGAAAAAGGCTTGAATAATGTAAGAAACAAATCATAAAGAAAAAGCTAGAAGATTTCGGAAATCTAAAATATTTCATAAATTTTTTTTTTTTAATATTTAATAGAAATTCCGGAAGGAAGGGAAATTACTGGACAATCAAGAAATTATTAAGGAAAATTGCTTAAAAAATCTAAAATATTTGAAGAATGACTGGAGGTTTGAAATTGTATTTTATTGAAAATTAATTAAAATATAATTTAAATTTATAAACAAATAAACAAGAACTTATTCGAATATTATAGCATTTTTCGAAAAAATAAAAGAGAATAATCACACAATAACAAACAAAGCAAAAATCACCATCAGGGCCAAATTATTTACAAGTACAAAAGAAACAGAATATCCATCAAAACAGTATAATTTACAAAATGATCTGCCGCCTCCACTTGACTGTGGTAATGATCTTTTCTCCAACTTTTACAATCCTAATATCCACAATATCCAAGTTAGCGAGCGATCTTCCCTACGAACATTAACCAAAATCCGCGATTCCAGCAAGTCTTTACATAATACTTCTAATAACTTCTATATGAATGAACACCTTCTATACCTAAGTGAAAATTTTTTCAAAAATTCATTCAACCAACACTTCTTTTCCCTTTACTGCTTGCGCAGAAAGCCCAACCCGCTTCCAAAATACAAAACCCCTTTATTCACAACATTTATTTATTATTTATTATTATTTATTATAATTCTATTATAGAGGTATAACCATTATGTGTATCGGGTACAAGATTGCAATGACTATAGTGAAGAACCGACTAGAAGAGGAAGTGGAAGAAAAGGGTTTGTTGCCGGAATCGCAAGGAGGGTTTCGAAAAGGAAGGGGAACGAGAGATCAAATCTTTACGCTAGCGAGAATAGTTGAGAGAGTGTTAGAGGAAAAGAAAAGTGTGTATGCGGTATTTCTGGATTTGAAAGCAGCGTATGACTCAGTGCCGAGAGAAAGGTTGATGGAGTGCTTGGAGAGGAGAGGTGTGAGCAAGGTAACAGTGGAATGGGTGAGAGGAATGTATGAAGAAACATGGGGGAGAGCAAAGGTAGATGGAAGGGTATCCGAAAAGTTTAGAGTATGGATGGGGGTGAGACAGGGATGTCCGCTTAGCCCGTTGCTCTTCAATTTATATATGAGTGAATTAGAAGAAGTCCTGAGAAACGGGCAAGCGGGCGGGATTGTAATAGGGAAAATGAAGGTGCGGATGATGTGGTGTTGCTGGCGAAGGAGTGGGGAGAAATGAATGAGATGTTGCAAAGGGTTGAAAGGTATATGGATAAGCGAGGTTTGTGTGTGAATGTAGGAAAAACGAAGTGGATGAGATTTAGGAATAGAGGAAGAGAAGGAAGAATGAAAGAATTAACATGGAAGGGAGAAGTGATCGAGAGAGTGAAAGAGTTTAAATATTTGGGTTTTGTGTTTAGGTGGTGTGGGGGGTACAGGGAGCACGCCAGATGGGTCCAAATGAAGGCGAGGAAAGCGTGGTATGTGGTGAAGGAGAAGTGGGGACAGTGGCTGAAGGGGAATTTTCAGATGGCGTGCAAACTGTGGGATGCATGTGTAAAACCAATTTTAATGTATGGTGCGGAGGCATGGGGTATGAAAGCATATGAATGTATCGAGAGAGAGCAGGTGACATTCCTGAAGCAGATGTTGGCGGTGGAAAGATCAACGCCCAGCTACATTCTGCTTCAGGAAACGAACAGAACGTGTATGCATGGAGACGCAATGGAAAGAGTGACTAGGTATGAGATGAAAGTGATAGGATTGGGGGGAGAAAGGTTGGTAAAAGAAGTGTGGAGAACGTGTGTGGGAGTAGGAGAGAGTGGTTGGAGAATAGAGAGGAGAAAAATGTATGAAAGAGCAGGAGTATCTGAAAGTTTGGTAAATGAGTGGTTGGAAAAAGGGGTGAATGTGGCAGCTTGGATGAAGGTAAAATGGGAAGAAGTAGAAAAGCAGGAGCGTCAAAGGTGTATTGAAAGTAGTGAGTACAACCCTCTTTATAAAAGGTGGCAGGTGCATGGGAAGATACCTGGGTACCTAGAAAATTGTAGATTGAACAGAGAGCAGAAGGTAGCAATGGCTAGGGCTAGGTGTGGCTCGGAGGAGAGAGGAAGAAAGATATGGATGGGTGAAGAGTATGGTAGGTGTGTGCTGTGTGGGAGTGGGAGAGATACATGGAGTCATCTAGCGGAGGAGTGTAAGGAGATACGGGAGGAATGGATGAATGGGAGTAGACGGATAGAGGAGTGGATGCGAGAGGACGGGGCTGGCGTAAAGATTGTGATGACATTAGGGTGGGAGAGGGAGAGGAGAAGAAGGATGTAATAAATATTTAGTTTTTGAATTGTTAATATTTTGTTTATATGGATAAGTTTATAGATGCCAATAAAGGTCTTTTTTTTTTTTTTTTTTTTTTTTTTTTTTATTATAATTCTTTGGATTTCCTGTTAACAAAATACGTTAATAGATACATACATAAAAAATACAATAAATTTTGAGCACAGGAATCGCAGGCGGACTTCATTCTTCAGAATGTTCTTCCAGTCAGACCCTGATGGAATGTTCCATATATTCCAGAATTTCCTCCTGATTATTTCTACATCATCCATCATCATCATCATTATCAGAGACAGACTGACAAGACACATCAAGGCTGACAAATCCGGGCTGAAAGACCGCTGGTCAATAGTCATCTAACTCACTAACACTCATTATACATATATTATTATATTTTTGTTTGTTAATAAAGATGTAGTAGTATTATATATTTAACGTGTAATGTCACACTTATGCAATTTCCTGCTGTCCTAATTGTTTTAGAACAAAAATATAAGAGATCAAAATTATTTAGAATTAAAAATACTAGAGAAATTGACAATTGATTCAAAAAAGAAGTTAAAAAATTGTCAATTTCTGTAGTATTTTTTATTCTAAATAATTTTGGTCTCTTATGTTTCGGTTCTAAAACATATAGGAGAGCACGTTTTTGAAGAAAAACTGCCTAAAAATTTCAATAATATAAAGTCAGAAACATTTTTTAGTTTTCGTAAACTAGAAGACAAGTTTGATGAATTGAATTCTTGTAGAGAAATCCGAAATCTATAAAAAGCTCAAAAAATGTTATTAATGTGGATGAAATTCTTAAAATTTTCTAAAATTCTTTTAGAAAAACCTCGCAATTTGGAGAACAAATTTTTGTTTGATAATGAACAGTGAATGTTCGAAACTATAGTCACAGCAATAAATATTTTATGTGGTAAAACAAAGTTAAAGTGTTTTAATTATCTGATTTAAATTTCAGTTTACAAGGAACTAATAATTATTTGTTTGACTTCAGCGATAAAATATTAGCATTTAAAAGAAAACTGCAGTTAATAATATAGCAATCAGAGAAAGGAAATATTAGTATGTTTTTTTCTCTCTGCAATTTTGCTGAAGAAAACAATTTATTTGTATCAAACTGTGTGATAAAAACGAGATTAAGCAACATCTAATATCGATGTCGGATTGGTTTGAAAAATATTTTCCAAAAGATTTTGTTTCCCAAAATTGGATTCGTAATCCCTTTATATTCATTGCGGAAGTTCCGGATGACATAATTGCTAAAGAATCCTTCATAAACTTCATAAGTGACGGTGGTTGGAAATTAAAGTTTGAGAGCACAAGCTTATTTTCATTTTGGTTTTCTGTTCGGGCAGAATATCCAGAACTTTCATACAAAGCTCTGAAATTTTTAATGCCATTCAGTACAACATATTTATGCGAAACCGGGGTTTCAACTATGGCAGCAATGAAAAACAAATATAGATCATTGCTCAATATTGAGCCTGATCTTCGCCTAAATCTGACAAAAAATTGATCCCGATATTTCTACGCTGGTAAAATGTAAACAAGCGCAACCTTCACATTAATTGCGATAATTATTATAATATCTTTACACATTACGTACATTTATTTAGTATAATAAAAGTATTTACGAATTTAATTGGTTTTATTGCAATTGGATACCACCATGCTAATGTAATGTCGTTTTCTGTACCCGCCTCGAAACAGATTTTAACTAAATTTAATTTTTCAAAGGAAAGAAAAATAAATGTTATCGTTTCATTTTCAATTTACATAGTCTGAACTAAAGATAAAAACATCTATATATTTAATTTTGTTATTTATTTCGTTGAAATCTTTTTCAGGGTAGGCCCAGAAAATGACATTACTTTAGCATGGTGTACATATAGAGTTGCATTCTGTTTTTCCAAAGTTTTTGCCAAAAAGTGGATCTTCAATTTCGACAGTTTTTGAGAAAGTTTTTGAGAAACAAATAAGGCCATTACTTGAATTTGCGAAATATTTACACTGGTACGCGACCATATTGTCTATTACATACCGGTACAACATATTCAAAGGTTGGGAACCTCTGATATAGAGGATATGCTTAATAAATTGAAAAATGCTTGAAGGATAATCCGGAATAATAAAATTCTGAAAAATTCTAGAAATGTAGACAAAATGTTATCTGGAACAACAACCAATTTTATTATTTTTTTATTTAGTACTTTACAATATCATTTTAAAATTAGATGTAAAAATTTTATGATGTTCATTAATTATTACAAAAATTTAGATCACATTACTATGGGCGGAGTTCACCATGTGTTCTTCCACTCAGACCCCTTCTTCTACTCTAAATGATAGATACTATACGTCAGTATAGTATTTTTACCATTTATGGAATTTTTTTGCCATTATTTGCATATTAATGTTCATTTTACTTGAAGATATTTTAATGATATTTGATTGTCATATTGATTTTAAAAATTCATCACTAAACGAACTACGACCACAATTAAATTCCGTATACCATCTATATATAGTTGTTTCTGATGACGCTCCATCGTCAAAAGTCAATTTAAGTTTATCGATGTACTATTGTTGAGATTGCTTGATCTTAGCCGACATTCATTTTGTTTTTTGTAAATACAAATGGCGCATGAAAATCAAAATGTTTTCTTTTATCTGTCATAATAAGCGAGATTACAAATGAGCCGTTTATTTTGAAATATGCTATATCGTATTTAAGGGAGTTAATTTTATAATTCCCATTAAAAAATCGCTATTATTAAGTGTATAATAATAAAATGTGTAGTGTGTAATAGTTATTCTTTAACATTCTCAGTATGCGGAAGGGATTTAAAGTAGTTATGGTGTTCCGGGGTATATATCGCAGCAAGTCCATCATGTGTCGATATTTTAGTGATGTGATTCTTCTTATACTTTTATATAATGATTGCAGTACAATATTTCCAAATTTTTTAGTCCTACCCTGACGTGGCAATAAATTAATAATTTTAAACTCTGCATTCTCATTCATGGTTGTTTTATATAAAATTTTATATGGTTCATTTCTTAATAAATCGCATCCAGCATATTTGCAGTCAGTTTATTTATTCCCCGTTGGGATTTTTGGATCTTTTGTAAACTGCTTTTTCTAAGAGTCTTGTTGAAATAAAATCCTCTTGTTTCATTTCATTTAGTATGAAAGCATTACCTTTTCTACATTTTTTAATTATATTATAATAATCTTGTGGCACATACAGTAAATGATTTCTTTTTAACGACATTTCTATAGCGCAAAAATATCTGTCATTAGGTAAAAATGAATGACCTGATATTAAAAATTTGTGGTGATTTCCATATAATTTTCTATCGATTGAAGAATTTTTAACCACATTAAAGATATTTTGATGTTTCTATTTTGTCCTTCACACATGTCACTATATGCAATGATATGTTTTTCACTTTATAGAGTTTTTTTATAGGTATTTGAAGAGCCATGAAGTCACTTATTGGGAACATCTAGAAACTTTTGTTTCATCCCAAGCGTACATGTATATATTATCGTTGTGGAAATTGTGAATGCCTAAATTTAAAATTTACATGTTGCATTTATAATAAGCTACTGAAGTAGTTAGCTTTGGGCAAAACAAAAGAAAAGCTAAAATAACGAGATGGATTACTTGACACTAGTTCTTGATCTTGATAGTTTTAAATGAATATCACGTTCTTCCATAAGTTTTTCCTCTTCTTCATGGTTTTCTGATGCTTTAATTTTAATGTTTAATAGATCACATTTTTGGAATGTGTCTGCGTGGTGGGTGGAATTGTAGATTAAAATCTTTTTTGAATATTTTTCTATACGTCCATTCATTAACTGCTTTTAAATTATTTTCTTTACAATGAAGCTCATACAAATCAAACATTTTTTTATAGTCAGTTTAGGATGTAGATATTTTCTATTGTGATTATGATCCCTCGTACAATGGGATCCAAATTTTGGGAAACTGTTAATATGGTTTCGAACAACCATATTTGCTTCATCGCATATTTTTCTCGACGATCCAGGCAAACGCCCACGTAAATCGTTGCCTACATTTTTAGATTTTAACATACGTTTGAATCATCCTTCGCTTATTTGAATGTGAATCTTTCTCTGAAGCTTTTGTTTTGTAAATTCTCATTCTCAATTAGTTCCTCTTCCTCTGTTGAAGAATGCAGTTCTAAAATTCTCTTTCTTTTACTGTATTTGCTGTATGATTTTAATTCTTCTTCACTTTCAGAATCAAGGAATCTTGTGATTTTATCCTTTCCCATATGTTTAATAATTCCATAATTAAATATTATTCTTTAAAATTTAATTCAATATTATAATGTAATTTAAATTACATTAATCACTGCTTTCAAGATTTTGGGCCGCACTTTTTGACATTATCACTTTCAAAATTATGATTTTCAGTATTTATATTATTATGAAAATACATGTTTTCAAATGTATTAAATATATTTCAATGCCGATTTATTTTTTCGACAGTTCAGCATAAATTATAATTGCCACCACAGTTAACTTTAAAAAAGATAAAAATGGACTTGGGCCACTTTCAAAATAAACGGCTCATATAATGATTTGAAAAAATGATCACTTTCTACTTTTTTCAATAACTAGTTACCCTTGACTTTTTTGAAAACTTTGAAAGTGGAATTTTATTCGTCTCGTAAAACTACACTTCTTTTTTCCATTTAACCGTTTTTCTATCCCTTATAGTTTCCGAGATCCCATAGAGAACATCTAACAAAACTCACCTTGAAATTATAAATTTAGATTACATTTTAAAAGATTATTTTCTAAACCCGGTATATGGAAGTCGTAATTATAAATTAATAATTTTAATGCCATTCTTTTTGTAGCAAGAAATATATTAACCTTATAGTTTAAAAAAGATCTAAAAATCACTTTAAAATTTGGAACATAGATCTTGAAAACAGAGTTCACGTTATTTTGTATTCCTCCACTCGACCCATTACATTTTGCAGCCAGGCTGACATTGTTATGACCCATCTGCGATTATTATTTAACATAAATACAGCCGCAAACAATAACAGAATAAATTATAAGAAATGTCCAGCTTCACTGGTGACGATACTCATAAGGCCAGTGTAGACATTGAGGCAATATTTTTATGTTTTATATTTAACATTATAGCATTAGGCAAACACATTATTTATTTTTTCAGCCTTAATAAAAAGCTTATAACAAGAGGATATAATTTTAGCGTATTAGTTCAATCATTAAAATTACTTTTAAATTATCATTCAAAGAATATTAAATATAATATATTTCTCTTCCAAAATTTATATTATTTTCACGCAAAGGATTAAATCGATTTGGGTATAATTTAATCTCGCCAGAAATTTGTTAACTGCTCAAAACATATTTCATACTAATACAATTAGCAACATTTTGACGATAAGTTAATTTTAACTTCAACTGTTAAAATTAATTACAATAACGTATTAGGAGTAATATTCACGTATGTATAAATATAGTCAGGAATAAAACAAAACCATTAATTAATTAATTATTAAATAATTAATCACTAGGTAATCTGATTTTCTACTATATTAAATATGCGCAGTCAAATGGATGATAAAGTAATTTTCATTCATAGATATAATTGAAATATATTGAGGGGAAAAATTTTATTTAATTAAACTTCTATGTTTAATTTCACTCCCAATATTACTTTCTAAAACAAAGTAAACTCGTTTTCTATAACTTTAGACGTTTATTTTTAGGATATATAAAGTTAAGAAATTAAAATAGAGATGTTATAATATTACAAAGTAACACATTAACAACAATATAAGCGTAATACAAATTTACCGCGACGTAAGTTTAATAAAATGATAATATTCACTCTAAGCACAAAATAAGATAACATAAACTAATAAAAATTAATTATTTCGACGATTAAATGAATATGATTAGATTGAAATTGATGCTGTAACTATAAATTTGGTTCAAGTATATGTAAGTTAGCTACTAAATTAAAGAAGGGCATATTGTCCACTTCGTTCTAATAGTATTGAGAAATCTAGTATTAATCTGTCTCTTAGCATTTTGTTATTTAGTATTAGAATTTTAATTTTAAATATGTAAGTAATCTCTTGTAAAAAAATACTTACAGTGTACCATGCCAAAAATATCTGCGAAATAATTTCTGAATAATACCTTAATATCCGGCAGTTGGACCATAGTAAAATATCTCTAATACTTCTTTAGGGTAATATCTGTAGAGATGATCTTTTATTATCTGAGGGTCTTTGATTGGAAGGTTCACTGAGAAAAAGTTAATTATAGTCTTACAGAGGTTTGGAAAGAACATTTTCAAGTTATCCGATTGTTTCTTCGGATCTAAATCAATTCTTAGGTTAAATGGTAAAAGGTGAAGTTGCGAGATATCCGCTAGATGATTTCAACGGCATTAGCCACTGCAAAAAGTCGGTGAGAATATAATAATAATAATAATAAGGTTTATTTCAGTAATATTACTACAATAATGTCCAACACAATTACACCAATAAAATAAAAAGGTGTCAATTAAAGAAGAAAATAAAGAGTATACTCAATGTTTACAAAATTGAATAAATTCATCTATGTTGTAGGGTTCACATATTAAGATAAAGTTATAAATCTCCACATTTGAATTGCTTAAAATTATACATATTTTTTTATATTATTTGGCAGTACATTAAATAATCGCAATGCACTTTAAAGTGGAGAACATTTTGTAACATTGAGTTTATGGTGGGGATATATATATATATATATAAATATTTGATCTGGTATTGTGAGTATCGTTTTTAGAATACGCAACGAACTTACTCTTACGTTTGAAATTAAAAATAAGAATTTCATAAATAAATAAACCTGCTAGGGTTAATATTTTATTTTCTCTAAATTTTCCACGGCAAGATTTATTGAATGATAAATGAAATATAGTTCTAAGTGCACTTTTTTGAAGTACAAATATTTTATTAACATTGACTGGCCCCAAAATATGATCTCAAATTTGATTAGCGACTGGAAACATGAATAGTAAATTGTTTTTAATGCACTGTAGTGTAGGCAGTTTTTTAACACACGCAAACTATAAAGTCCTCGTTGTAATTTCGACGACCGGAATTCTATATGATTTTTCCATCACAAAACGTCATCTAGATTAATAATTTTAATGACTTTCTTTTTGTAGCAAGAAATATATTAAATAATAAAGTCCTCTTTGTAATTTCGACGACAGGAATTCTATACGATTTTTCCAACACAAAACGTCATCTAGATTTAGTCCTAAACATTTTTCATAATTTTTTGTTGCAATATTTTTGCCATGTAAACTTGATTGTAAAGGTGTTTCAAGCCTAGAATGTGTTGTTTTGAAAATAATGCAATTTGTTTTATTTAAATTTAAAAGTAATTTGTTGGAAGTTAGCCATTCTTGAATTTCTGCGATTAAATTTCCACCTTGAATTTCAATGCTTCAAATATTTCTACAATTTAACAATATATTTTTGTCATCTGCGTAATTTATTAACAAATGATTTCCATTGTTAAATAAATTTATGAATTCATTTATATAAATGAGGAACAGGAGAGGTCTGAGAATACTGCCTTGTGGAAGACCAATTTTTATAGTTTTTGTTTGTGATTTCACATTTTTACCATTTTTAATTAGTTGTACTAATTGCTTTCGATTCGTGAGATAACTGTGTAACCACTCGTAGGCTCTACCTCTTATGCCACATTTATATAATTTATTCAGTAGTATTTCATGATCAACGCAATCAAATGCCTTGGATAAGTCTAGAAAAAGTCCACATGAAATTTTCCCTCCCTCCAAGGCATCTGTAATATTTTGAATAAAGTCATAAAGGGCAGTATCGACACTACAAACCTGTGTTGTTTGTCACTAAGTATATTATATTTTATTAGAAAATCATATATACGATTAAACATATTTTCTTCATATATTTTAGAGAGTGTGTTTAACAAACTTATTGGTCTATAATTTCCTAATTCTGATTTGTCTCATTTTTTATATAAAGGCTTCACTACGGCTAATTTTAATTGATTCGGAAATATACCAAATTCCATTGATTTATTAATAATATATGCTAAAGGAGCTGCTATGACTGCTATTACTTTTTTAAGTAGTGTCACAGGAATTTCATCATTTCCTGCACTATTAGTACATTTTAAGTTTCTTGTTATATTTATAATTTCACATTCGGTTGTATCAGTTAAAAAAATTGAATTGAATAGACTATTATTTGTAAAGTGGTGAGTCGTAGCAGTGGGTTTAGGCAGATTACTAATTATATTTGATGTAGCGTTTACAAAAAAAAATATTCTGAAATCTGAATTAGTTTTGTTTGGTAGTAAATTTTTATCTTTGTTTAGCAACTGTATGTTTAAATATTGCTACAATTTTGATTGTCGCCTAATATCAAAATAACGTTTATGATACATTTGCCTCTCCTGAATTGTATTTGAACGGATCCATCGACACGATCATTTTCCTCTCGGAATTGTTGACCACCCGATGGCGGTTTGAGCCCACGACCCTGGCGCCCGTTGGCCGGAACTCTACTTAATTGCCCCGCTTCTGCAATTAATAGACACCAAGTACAAACTATAATCATGTTACGTGATGGTTATGCATTAGGGGTAAATACGATAAGTCAAAGGTGACCGAGTGGAATTACGTGCAAGTTGCATTTGCTTTGTGTGTGATAATTCGTGTTAAGGGTAATAGTTGCATCAACTTCGTTTCACAATAATTTGCAAAATTTAATATTACAAATTTAGATGTTGTTGATGGGAATTTAATACTTTCCAAGCTACATTCTTGATGGGACAAAAATTTAATAGGTTTGTTTGGATTAATGCACTTGTTGTGTTCCATGTTTTTATTTACAGTTTCCGGACATATGTTTCGAATTTCACAATTCATTTTCAAAGGAGTATAAGTTGTAACTAAATAAGCGGTGTGTTTTACAGGTAATATATAGCGAGATACAATTGTAATCCTACATAATGAGATGCCCCCCCATTGATATTTCTTGGTTATTATTGACTATGGGTTTGCCGTCTTTAATTGCTCTTTTTATCTGCATGCCCTCTAATAGGTTTAATTTTAATCCTTTATCCTGGAAGTGTAGCGGTTTAATCTCCCCTAATTGATGGTTAGTTTTGATACAATGTTCTGCAATTCCAGTGTGACCTATATTGTTTATTATGGAATTTTTGTGTTCCTTTAATCTGGAGTTGAAATTTCTGCCTGTTTGTCCAACATATATGGAATCGCAATCTTGGCAGCTTAATTGATAAATTCCACATTTAGACAGGGGATCTCGTATTTGCAACTTGTTGTTCACTTTTAAACGTCTTACGTTGGTTTTATTAACTTGTGATGTTTTTTGAGTTTTTTGGTTATTTTATCGCTTGTTCTTCCCGTATAATTAATGGCACAATGATGTGTTTGTTCTGTAGAGGTGTCTTGTCCTTGATATAAAGTTTTGGCGATTAAAGATCTGGATTTCTTCTTTAGAATTTTATTGACTAGATTATCTGTATAGCCGTTGTTTTTTGCGATTATTTTAATTGTTTTGAGTTCCTTTTCGTAATCATCTATGTTTAGTGGAATGGTGATTAGTCGGTGTATATATGAATTTAATGCCGCATGCTTTATCTGAGTGGATTGGTGAGAATTATTTGGAATTATTGTGTCTGTGGTAGTAGGTTTCCTATATATTTTATACGAAAGTTTATTTAATTTACGACTGGTAGTGATGTCTAAAAAAATAAGTGAGTCGTCTTCTTCTACTTCCATCGTGAATTGGATGTTGGTGTTGATATCGTTGAGGGTGTTTAGAAATTGATCCAACTGTCTTTTTGTGCCTGTCCATATACAAAATATGTCGTCAACATACCTGCACCAGAAATGTACGTTTGATAGATTATTATTAATAGTGGCAAATAGTTTTTCTTCGAAATTCAGTCAAGAAGGCAACACTATATTGGCTCCAACTGGAAAACCGCAAATGGTATGGTAGGAGATTGAATTTAGGACAACACCTAAAGGTTATCCACATAGAACTACTAAAATGCTGCGACAATATCACCTTTGACTACTTCTTTTTTCAAACAAATGAAATAGTTGACAATTTTATTCATGAACATTACACAACACAAAGGAAGAAACTTAATAAAGTAATTCAAACCAAACAAGCACAAGAAGCAGCACCAATCATCAACACATCACCAAACTTTTTTCCGAGGATAAAAAATCTGTCCAATATTGAATTTACGAAAGAAGAGTGTACATTAATGGAGAAAGGCTTGAAATTTTCCCTATACCCAAAAAATCAGAAACAAGAATACGAATCCCTGGCAATCGACTCAGAGATCGCACTACACCGTGCTAAAATAGAATCTCAGATGGAAAGGAACAATTTCTCGAGTCTCATCAAAGAAGAATATTACCGTTCCCTTCAACAAAAACGAAAGCGAAAACCGAACGAATGGAATACCATCAAAACCATTAAAACAAAATGTGAATCCAACGATTTAATTATTTCAAAAGAGGATAAGGGTAATACTATAACAATAATGAACAAAGATGAATATGTCTCCAAAGTATAAGATTTCCTAAATAATACCACCTTCACCAAATTGAGAACGGGCCCGACCAATAAGTATCAAAAAGAAGTCATACAAACATTGAAGAACTCATCATCCATAATCGATCCTAAACAAATATTCCGATATAAGGTCATGAATCCGGCAGCTCCTATATAATATGGCTTACCAAAATTACATAAACCCAACAACCCTATTCGTCCAGTAGCCGCTTATAACAACGCACCCACAAAGAAATGCACCTACCTAACTAAACTCATACCAAATTTATTCCAATGCACATCAAAATTCTCAGTAAAAAATTCAACAGAATTCGTGAATAAAATCCAGGACCTGGTTATACCACAACGAAGCATCTTGGTGTCATTCGATGTTAAAAACCTCTTTCCTTCAATACCAGTAGAAGAAGTAAAAACTATCTTAGAACAAAAGTTAAGAGAATCTAATACAAAAAATCACGAGGAAATATTATCTCTGCTATACATCTGCCTGAACAAATCAAAATTATTTCACATTCGACAACAAATATTTTCTCCAGAAGGATGGTCTCGCCATGGGTTCACCATTGTCACCACTACTCGCAGAATTGTATATGGCACATTTCGAAGAAAAACTATTTGCCACTATTAATAATAATCTATCAAACGTACATTTCTGGTGCAGGTATGTTGACGACATATTTTGTATATGGACAGGCACAAAAAGACAGTTGGATCAATTTCTAAACACCCTCAACGATATCAACATCAACATCCAATTCACGATGGGAGTAGAAGAAGACGACTCACTTAATTTTTTAGACATCACTACCAGTCGTAAATTAAATAAACTTTCATATAAAATATATAGGAAACCTACTACCACAGACACAATAATTCCAAATAATTCTCATCAATCCACTCAGATAAAGCATGCGGCATTAAATTCATATATACACCGACTAATCACCATTCCACTAAACAAAGATGATTACGAAAAGGAACTCAAATCAATTAAAATAATCGCAAAAACAACGGCTATACAGATAATCTAGTCAATAAAATTCTAAAGAAGAAATCCAGATCTTTAATCGCCAAAACTTTATATCAAGGACAAGACACCTCTACAGAACAAACACATCATTGTGCCATTAATTATGCGGGAAGAACAAGCGATAAAATAACCAAAAAACTCAAAAAACATCACATATAGGCCATTCAAGTTAATAAAACCAACGTAAGACGTTTAAAAGTGAACAACAAGTTGCAAATACGAGATCCCCTGTCTAAATGTGGAATCTATCAATTAAGCTGCCAAGATTGCGATTCCATATATGTTGGACAAACAGGCAGAAATTTCAACTCCAGATTAAAGGAACACAAAAATTCCATAATAAACAATATAGGTCACACTGGAATTGCAGAACATTGTATCAAAACTAACCATCAATTAGGCGAGATTAAACCGCTACACTTCCAGGATAAAGGATTAAAATTAAACCTATTAGAGGGAATGGAGATAAAAAGGGCAATTAAAGACGGCAAACCCATAGTCAATAATAACCAAGAAATATCAATGGGGGGGCATCTCATTATGTAGGATTACAATTGTATCTCGCTATATGTTACCTGTAAAACACACCGCTTATTTAGTTACAACTTATACTCCTTTGAAAATGAATTGTGAAATTCGAAACATATGTCAGGAAACTGTAAATAAAAACATGGAACACAACAAGTGCATTAATCCAAACAAACCTATGTTGTCGATGTGTATTGAATTTTGCCAACTATTGTGAAACGAAGTTGATGCAGCTATTATCCTTAATACGAATTATCACACACAAAGCATATGCAATTTGCACGTAATTCCACTGGGTCACCATTGACTTATTTACCCCTAATGCAAGGCTAATTGAGTTTAAAGACTTACAAAATCAAACCGTTTTTTATAGTTCTTAGTAAGTTTTGTTAGAAAATCAGATTCTGACACAGGATTCATTCGGTTTCTTTCTTGTAGTCAAAAATACCATTTTTTTAACCTAGAATAAAAACAAATTAATTAAAATAATCAAATAATGCTACTATCTGTCGGAATTAGCAGTAATTAAAAGAAATAATAAAATATTATATATTTTTGTAACATTAGGCCTAATGTAGTCTTCCAAAGAATAACATTCATCATGAAGTCATGAAGTATGCTCTTCAATTCTAGCCTATACCTATAGCCTATAATAATTACACTCCAATGGTTCCACCTGTAACAGCGTGATATTTGGCCTTGCTGTGAATGTTAAGATTTTTATTACAGTTTAACGTAAAATGTTCATTTCTCATTCAAAGTTATAATCCAATAAAAAATGAACTGTTTGTTATCTGGTATCTGCTACCAATTTACTGATATTGTTCGATCCCCGATATCTCCAAATGCCACAATAACTGTATTCCTTTCACACCGTTTTTACTACTGCGTAGGTTCTTAAAGCATTGGACAGTTGAGAATTTTCGAGCTTACATAGAGGATAGGTTAGTCGTTATACTCACCGACTACCAGCGGACATCTGGCAAAATCGTCACTTCACCGTTTACCATTTAACCTCAGAATTGAATTCAAATCAAAGAAGCCAATCGGATAGTATAAAAATGTTCTTTTCATACTGCAGCAATACGATACTTCAACTTTTTCATGGTGAAGAGCATGCTATTCCGAAAAACAAGGTAGAATATATTAAATTCAGTGTCAGAAGTATAAAGTTGCAAAATCTTTAGCTGTTCTATAGAAATGTAGGCTTCCCGAATCCCGAATTTTATTATCCGTTCTCATTTTGCAAGCATAAGCATGCTGTCAGGTATCGGACCATCTAGGAAGAGTCTCGTATGCTCCATTCCGTTTTAGCAATGCCATGCCTTTTTGTGCTTCTCTGCTAGCTTGCGTCGGATTATTTCCTTTCCGGTTTCATGGGGTATACCGAAAGCGGATTCAGGTCCTATGAATTCACCTGCTGTCTCTTGTTTGGCCAGCAAGTCGGCCCCCAAGTATCCAATTCTTTGGTCCTTGGGTATCCATACAAGCAGTGCTTTCCTTGTTGTCGCCAATGCGCCCAGCTTTTTTATGCAGGTAATGACCAGCCTGGACTGTAGTTTCAGCAAGGCTAGCGCTTTTATGGCTGTCTGGCAGTCCGTCATAATGGTAATTGGTCCTTGGTTATGTCTCGACTCCATTATGTGATGAGCACATCAGTTAATGGCGGTTGTTTTGGCCTGGAAAGTGAAGACATATTGCACCCTTCATATTTTGAATCTGCTGTATGGGTGTACCTCACTTTAGGGTCTCTTCTTCTCATCATACTTTAAATGCTGGTGGTTTTGATGATCCCACATTTTAAGTGTGTCCATCATAACAAATAGATGTAGTGGTGGTAGCGATAATATGTGTTCCATGGCTGCTGTGGCCGTTTCCTCATTGCCCCAATGATCATCAGACACGCTTGTCTTTGCATTCTTTCAAGTTTTACTGTTGCGCTTTTGGTTTGGGTCTTTTCTCCCCAAACGAGCGCCGCGTATGTCACTATAGGTCTTATGACCACAGTTTGACCAGCCATTTGGTAATACTCGGTCTCAGTCCCCATATGCGTCGTACCATTTTTCTGGTCGCACAAAGTACTCTAGCCCTGTATTCCAGTGTTCCCAAACTTCCCGCTTAGTAAAATCATCTGCATAGCCTAGTGCATATATGCCCTGGCTTTCGAGTGGAGCGGCGAGATAACACCTCCCTGTGGGCATCCGCCAGCGACTAAGCTTCTGCTGTTTTTACATATAAGGTAGTTGTTACAGAAAGGCTTCTAACGAAACGTTATTGCATTGTAGAATCCTTTCGCATCTGCTCACTAGCTGGTGGATTGCTAGTTTACGTGGCTTAGTACGCGTATTATTGACGGTGTAGTGGTGAATCATTTAAGACTCCTTCCCGTATGTGCTTATCTTCTAGTTTTTCTAGTAGTTATGTATCAAAGGGGTTGATTCCCCACTCAACGTCATGATATTATCATTTTTGCTGTTTCCCAGTCCCATTTTGGAGCTCATCGGAAACAGGATTGTCAAGTATTGCAGAACCAGAGAAGTGCGTCTGCAGTAATACTTTCAGGGTCTCTTCTACTGAGTCTGAATACTTTCCATTTTTAGTTTGCAGTAAGCTGATGTTCCCAGCATGATATTTACTGAGTTGCTTAAATAGACTGGAGCTTATGGGTTCACTTTCTATGTCTCCACAGAAGTTTTGTCAAGAGCCTCTCTTGGCTTTTTGATGGCATTGTTATATGCCGTGAGGGCAGTTTTGTACTACGCCTATTCACCATTTCTCTTGGCTATGTTAAGTAATCTAGAGCGTACCTTTGCCCTATCAAGATCCTTGTTTCACCAGGTGACGCTTTCTATCATGAACTCTAACTCATGCGTTGTTGGACTGTTCCCAGTTCGGATAGCTAGTACCTCTTTGTATAGCTCCTAATCATTTCTCCTCGGGTTTCTGTTTTGGATTTTCGATGTTTCATCTGATTCGATATCGAATCGTATATATCGATGAACTGAGAGTCAAATACATGCCAATGTTTTACCATTTCACTTGCCTTAGAGGCAAGTAAAATGTCAATTACTTCGCCTTGCACCGCGTTTACAAACGTAGGTATATGCTAATATTTGCTATTTCAATGTCATCCTCTAAGATGAAATATAATAGTTTCTCACATCTTGGATTGATGTGCCCTCCCATATAATGTGGTGTGCGTTGGCATCGCATCCAAGGATCAGCGGTATTCCCTTGTGGCTCCTGCTATGTATCAGCCGCTGAACGTCGTCTGGTTCTGGTTAGTCATAGGGAAGGTAACCGGATCCGAGTATAAACCCCCATCGCGTTCACCTTTCAACTACTTCCAACCGTGCTCCCACTAAGTCTCTGCAACACATGTCCCGTAATGGCATTAAATTCAGTTTATGTTTTACTATTATACATTATACACGTGGGTTACACATAGGTTCGACGTCAATCAGTTGCCTGCTCTATATATTTAACTCTTCTACTATTTCCTTGTAAATCCATGGCTCTTGTACAAGTGTAATGTCAATATTCTCTCTTAGGATATTTGTACTGAGTGCAGGAGATGCCACCCTACAGTAGTGTATTTTAATTTGTAGTAATTTGAACATTACTTACCCTTCGGCGATTCGGGCAACGGGCTGTTTTCCACTGCTCCCTCTACGGGAACCGCCAGCGGCCTGAAGGTGATAGCTGAAAGGTCGAACATCTTCTTTCGGTCACGTTCCCCCAAGAGACCTTGTCCATCAGTATGATGTACTGAGTTCCTTTGGGGTCCGGTTTTTCGTTTACTAATCTCCAGGTATTTTGAGGGATGTGGTTGCCTCTATTGATGGTCCTGGAGCTCACTTTAGTACTCTCCTAGGTTCCGGTAGTTCCTTTTCGTTCCCCATGAGATTCTTCTCCTTAGCTATGTTCTCGAACCATGTCCTAGTTGGAAGGTCGGAGCATACTATTCGTAGGAATTCCCCTTTGTAGGAGAAAGGTTCTCTTTGCCGGAGGCAACGGAATCGTTTGTGCACTTTAAACCCTGTGCCATGCAGCTATTGGCACGGTGTCTGTACACCGTTGCTTGGGGGAGTTGTTTCGCGGCATCTGGTTAGGCCGGCTATGCGGGGGTGACCCACCTGCCCGACCCTATGCCAGCTACTGGCCGATTTCTCGGTCACGCTCCAAGCCACCACCTGGAGACGCTCTCGGTAGCCTCTGCGTGCAGCTTCAAGATGTATTTAAGTTTTAAGTTTTCTCACTGATAGATACGAGCTACAACAACCAATTGTAGCAATGGCCTTGTGAATAGGTTTTTGGAGTTCTGAGACCTAATAATTTGGAGATACCGGGATTCTCCTTCTACTCTAAGAACGTATGTAGTAGTAAAAACAGCAGTAGTAAGGCTTGCCTAGAGAAAAAACAAGTTGTTGGTATTAGAGAAAAAAATGATTTGGAGATACCGGGGATCGAACCCGGGGCCTTTCACATGCAAAGCGAACGCTCTACCACTGAGCTATATCCCCGATAAGACAAAAAAAGTTTGAATACAAATTTTTCTATTATTAAATTTTGAGTAACGATATCGACTTATTATATACATATATATATATATATATATATATATATATATATATATATATATATATATATATATATATATATATATATATCATAGAATATATCTGTTCATTAGATTTATAACTTGAGTGAATATGAGTGAATGAATAAATGTATTTCTTTAATATAATAATTACTGGTACTTTATACTGAGTCATCGGGGATATAGCTCAGTGGTAGAGCGTTCGCTTTGCATGTGAAAGGCCCCGGGTTCGATCCCCGGTATCTCCAAAATATTTTGTTTCTTTAATACCATAATCACTTGTGATAGCAATAGTTCATGAATATCAGCCAAAAATACAGTTGAAGTAGCTTAGAATATTTGGAAAGTAGTACCCGTTTACACCGTGTAGAACGCTGGCGAATAGAATAGCCATCGAATGATGTTCAGTTGTATTTTAGTTATCTGTGTTCAAAGTTACGTCTCAAGTTGTCAAGTTAAGACTGTAATTAGATTTTTATAGGCAAGAAATGTGCGACTTTACAATTGAACGATGTATATGAGAAAATGATATGGATGAGTTGTCTGTTTGGCTGAATCATGGAGAAGGTCGAGATTCGGTTATTAGAATTATGAGTATGTCCGAGGTAACTGCTCTACTTTCGACGTTTTATCCTTTAGATCACTTGTGTTCCAAGTGCAAATTTTGCATGCTTTGGCTTTGGTTACTCTTACAAAGTTTAGTTCTTTAATGATTAGTGGGTGTGAAGGATGATATGAATTTAAGGACGGGCTTAATTTCTTCTACCGTTTGTAATAGGGTAAGGAATTCAGGGTTTGTGAGCATTTCGAGAGTGCTCATACGATTAGCCTTATTGACATAAGACGATGGTTAGATTTGGGGGCAGTGGAGGTGTTACTGCATTTATCTTTTTGAGGTGGATTGATTTTTGGGAATTTTTGGCATAACATGTGGTATTGGCCATTGCTGTTACATCGTCGGTTTCTGGATTGCATCTGCAATCCGATGTTTGGTGGTCGCTTCGCATTTTACGCAGCAAGGGGCTAGATTGCAGCGTTCAGCTCCGTGCCCAAAGTCTTGGCAACGATGATATTGCAACTGACTAGGGTGACGGTGAACTAACTCAACTGTGATGACATTCAGGAGACATAACTTGGTTAGGTGAAAAATTTCTCTTGCCTTTTCATTGTTTTTTAGGCTCAAAGCTACCATATTATTTTTATGAGTAATATTTATGAGTTTTCTTGGCCACATGGATGAAGCCTAGTTAGAGTAAATCCTTGATAATGATTTTTTGATGGGTCTCCCAAATGACCACCTTATATTATTTTTCCTCAGTGAGGCGATGAGTAAAGAAGATTTATTGATTATGGACACGTATTGTTTACCTATAATACCTGGCTGACTGCAATTGGATTTGTATGTCATTGCCTTGAGTTTTGGCCTTCAATATGTTTACCTTAATTTTAACGAGATTGTCGATATTAATAATTTTTCTGGCTTGACCCTAGTCGTTTAGTATATGATCGTATAGGATGGAGGGGTGAATTTTACCACTTTGGCAATTTTCCCCTGGTTGATTCTTTTTTGTTACTCTAGGCAAATGATTTGAATTTTAGCTTGTTTGAGTCTGGGCTGGGAGAGGTTGTACCTCTGATTTGTGGAATTTAAAAACAAAAAAATTGGCAGATTTAAATTATACAGGAGTGACATCCGATTTGGGGCTGGTGGATGTGGTTTTTTGCATCTGTTCGTCTTTTTATTATCGACTGGAAGGTTAATTGGCCTTAGTGGGCTTGGTAGGCCGGTGATTAACCGGTTGTTCGGTTTTTTAGAGCGTCTTGTTTCTGACTCAGTGGCATAAGCTCTTTTCTATTTTGTTTGATTTCACCAGGGTGAAATCATCGTCGGGATTTGGTGGGGCTGGTTCTGATGATATTTGTGTTTTCTTTTTGATTTTTTGGATTTAAATCATACTTGAATGCAGATATAATTTATTGTTTTGTATAGTCTTTCATTTTCAGGGGTTATATGCAGTTGCGGGACTCAAAGACGTATTTTTATGATTTTTTTTATAGAAACAGTTTTTATTTATCAATTACAAATGATGGTAATTCAAATAGAGCTTTCTTTTAAGGATACAATAGCTCGTCGATCATGCAAAAATATTGATGTTCACCGCTCCTGTAGATGATGTCCCGAACGACCTCCAAAAAAGGCGCTTGGCGGTTTGGATTACCTGAAACCAAAAAATATTGGATTCTTTTAAAGGATAGATTAATGCAGGTATTGAATGAAGGAATAATAAAAAAAAATGATTTTTGACAAAATGGCGTCTATTTGAAAGAAAATTTCGTTTTTGACTGAAATTTTCGCTCCAAATTGTAAAAAATAGTAATAATTTTTTAAAATTCCATTCCTTCGTTTAATACCTGAGGAATATATCTAAGAAGATTGTGTGAAAATTTGAAAATTTTTACCGATCGGTAAAGCCATTTCTGAGAAATCGAGATCACCGACTTTGAAAATACCGTTTTGAGAAAAATGCGTTTGAAGTTTCAGAAACAGTTTACACATAGTTAAAAAAAATTCTTCAACTTACATGGTATCATCTATTCCCAGGGCCATATGAGGGACTTTCTGCAGTATCGGTAGCTTCTAATAAGTCCAGCTGGTGTTGTCGTCGAGCCATTCTTCTTTCTCGCGTGCTTCCATGCGCTCTCGCGTCGGATATCATTATACTCTCTTCGTCCACTTTGTCGACATACGCATGAGCTGCGGTGCCTTATGAAAGTCCTAATGCACTCATAAAGTACAATAATGATTTTGTACCTTCATTAAACATTGCAGCTGTAATGTAAGCCGCTATTTCAACAACTTTAGAGCCACATGGAACAATTTTTGGAGTTATTTTCCATATTAACTGATTATAACTCTCATTATTGTTTTGTGTAAATCCACCAACACACCTTTTCAATAATTTTACGTTGCTAAGGTCTTCATAAATTGGATATATAGCTTCAGCAACATCAGCTGGTATAGTTGGATAATCATGAGCGTAAGAAGTTAATGTGTCTGTTGCTAGCGCTTGCTGTCAACTACACCATGAACCTTCTCCACCTGGGCGCTTTTCGTTTTGAGGCTCCTCATCAGTCGAACAATAGTGATAATATGTTCCCCAAATTGCATTATACATATTATCCACAGAATCACAATTTCTCCTTATTGCCAAACCATAGTAAACTGTCCGCTTATCTATAAGATTGGCCGTGAGTTTACCTTGCCAAACCATAGTAAACTGTCTGCTTATCTATAAGCTTAGCCGTGAGTTTACCTTTCCCTTTTATTTTTTTTTGCAGTTTTTTTTTCGCCTCTTTCAACTGTTTTTGTATTTTTATACTAGCTCACGGAGTCGTGAACCCATTCTCTTCTGCCCGATACATTCTTTTTTGACAACTTCAACTTCACGGTAAGGAGCAGCTTTCATAATCTCAGAATATGTTTTTGAATCGTCATCACCTATATAGTTTTTATAACAAACTTTGAATTTTTCTATTGAACGCTTAAACATTTCAATAACCGCATCGACTTCCATTTTAACTGAAGAGCCCTGGTGATTTGCAGAGCAAGCATCTTTGTGTTCATTATACCAATCATTATACTCTTCAGTACCATTTTTAGGTTTCCAAACCTCACACTGTTTACAGTTTTCCTCTGTAATATCCAATCAATGATGTCACTCCATACAAATAATTGAACCCTCGCTTCTTCCAGGTTCTGTCATCCGAAACTGTTAATTCTTCATTATTTTCAAACAGTTTTTCAGCTGCTACTTTCACACAAGAGTGAATATTGTCAATAATTAAATCATAAGTGTTTTGGGTTAAAAAAGTAGGCATGTCCATCAAACCACAAAATTTAGCTGCGCCTTTTAATCATAGTCCCAGAATTCCCATCACAAATATAAATCGTCTGTTTATTTCGTAAGAATGCTTCAAAAAAGAACTGGAGTTTATAACACGATTTTCACAATTAACACACACAACAACGATTTTAAAACCAAGTCCACGGGGAGAAGCAGTTTCAAATTTTATTTTTCCGTCACAAGAGCTACATTTCACATAATCACTTATAGCAGCAAATACAGTAATAAAATTTAAAATTCTATATGCAATCGATGGATCATGTGAAACTAAAATCCCTTTCTACATTTTGAATTTTTTTAGCGGATGCACTAAAACTACTCTTATCAGTCTCAGCAGTCTTTGGTTTAAAAGCTTGTGTTCACTTTTTACCTTTAGAAATTTGGATATTTTCAGTACTTCTACGTAATATTGACTTCAAACTTTCAGAGAATATATTTAAATATATGTACATTCCGAAAATGCAAACGGGACGTGGGCCTTCTGGACTGCCTGCCGTTAAGCGGAACCTACACTATCACCCCCTGAAGAGGGGGGGGAGGGGTTGATACTCGGGTTCTCGCCAAGAACGACCTGCTTTTATGCTTTTGATCAGTAGTGATCAGGGTTTCCAATCTAAACAGTTTTACTTGGACCGACCGACGTATCTCTCCCGACTATCTAAGTTAACACGCTTTAATATACGTGCCAGCTGGAGTTGTGGGTCGATAGGTAGAACAAAAGTCTTATTCCACTCTATCTGTTACCGAACAAAACTAAGAGTGCGTCAGGTAAGGGTATTGACATCACCATTACCTGACGCACTCTTAGTTTTGTTCGGTAACAGATAGAGTGGAATAAGACTTTTGTTCTACCTATCGACCCACAACTCCAGCTGGCACGTATATTAAACAGTGTTGACTTAGATGGTCGGGAGAGATACGTCGGTCGGTCCAATCTACCGGCAAGCTGAGCTCGGACAGCAGGAAGAGTGTCGAGAAAAAAGGACCGACAGAGCCGATCAGCAGTGTTCTAAGTACACTCGTAGTAATTGATGTTCTGTACTGACTGGATGGATGTCTCTGACTGAGTGCGGTCGTGCTTTGTTGGAGTGCGCCATTATTTATACCTGCGACGTGGGCGTTTGATATTTGACGGCGCGTAATTGGACCGAACCTATTAACAGGGGTTTCGTTGGTGTTAGCTTTAGAAATTAGAATAGTTGGTAAGGGTAATGAAAATTATGCTTCTTGTTTTTTTTATTTTAGATAATTCTCTTGGTAAAATTTATTTCGTGTTCCGTTTTAAAATAATGGAAAGGTTTAACATTTAATTATTTATTTAATATAAACGATTATAATTAAACAAACATATTTAAATGGAATTTTCTTTGAAAGCGCCCTCCGCATCCAGTTAATTAGTAGCATTTCAATTTGAAATTCAGTTCAGCACACAATATCTGTATTGATTTTATCGCCTACACGTGCATATATACATCCACATATTCACTGAAATATAGCATCGTCCAATCAGTACATAAACAATTACTCCGCAATATGCATTGTTATTCAAAACCATTAATTTTCAATTTCGTCTAATAGGAATGTATGAACAACATTTACAATTCTGAAAATAAATAAAAATAAAGTTTACGAAATGTATAGCTTAAAAGTGATGAATAATATAAATAATAGAGTATTAATGTAATTATATTAAATGTATGTAATATGGAGTTTAATCGGTATTTTAAATCTAGAAGAAACCGTTGATTTAAATATAGTTCAATTTTTGTATTCCATATATTGTTTCACAATATATAAAATACATTTAAATCATTTACGTTGCTTTAGAAATCTAATTAATAATTCAAAGATACGAAACGTTACGTAAATCTAAAGTCTAGTTTTATAAAACTTTTCGCAAATAAATTATTATAATGAGAAAGGAGACACGATTACTTTATTTGTTACTATTTAAATAAAGGTAAAACAAAGTAATCGTGTCTTCTTCTTCATTATATTCATATCAAAAAGTAAACGCTTCCACAATTAAACATTTAATAAATTATTATACATTGTTTTATGATTAATTCAGTTATCAGAGAATATTCATAATTAATATTCGTTTGTTATTAACGAAATATGAGATAAGGTTCTACTTTATCAATGCCAGAGATAAATTATTAATTTAATTCTATTTGACTATCAAATACCAAGCACGAGGACGATTGTATACTGATCGTTATCCAGATAGTTGGTACCATCCCAAAACTCATGCAGATTGTACATAAATGTGGGTTATTTACATTAAGTGCTTCCTTCATCATATTTCACAACTCAATGGTAACAACGATTTAAAGCTGCGTTGGTTACGTTTTATAAAATTTCTGTCAAGCAGTTTTAAAAATTCTAGAATTCTAGAAATTTTATCCACATAAAGTAGTCTAACAGAGAAAATAGCCTGGCTATGTTATAGAAGCCTGTCCATTGTTTTCAAATTACCCTGATTAATTGATATCTCATTAAGTTACTCTTATGATAGGTGTGTCGATTAATTTTTGAAAATATATTGAAAAATTTAAGTTATCATTTTCATGCATAAGAGCTGGTTTATTAATGTCCAAGTAAATATAGATGAACTGCTTTCTTACTATCTTCAAAATACATTTACGTTCCAGCATCTTTAGAAATTTCTTTTTCGCATTCAATGTGAATTATCTAAAGATGAATTGTGACAATTAATTATTTCGTTATGTTATGATCAGAACCCAAAAATTTGGTATTATTTGATTATATGGCGATAACCATTAATGTAAGATTTCGGGGGCTAATATCACCACCCAACCATCAATCTGCCTATTTTACAAGATCGTTTTCATATAACATTTACAAATTATATAATAAAATACCACTAAACCTGAAATCTATAATTAAATAAGTTCAAGTTATCCATGCGTTTATTACTTTTCAGTACGAGCTTTAGAGTTGATAATTCTGTTTAATTTTTAATGTATTTAATGCATTTTTGTTTATGTGTATATTATGCACTTATAAGCTTGTACGATATAATTTTGATGAAATTTATTATAATTTAAGTTTTTGTAGGAGTAATAACAGGCCTCATTGCCTGACTGAACTTCGCCTACTCTTATATACAATAATAATAAAATGAATACAACGAACCAAGTTTACGAACATCATTGCTTCTATGAAACCTATGCAATTTATACGAAGGACATTCGGAAAGTAGTACTCGCCTGGGAATATAGAAAAACTAGTATACATTAACAAATATTAACGTTTTATTTGTAAAGAATATACATTAAACTATTTCACTAAATAATCACCTCGCAAATTATGCATTTGTTGTTACGTGTGACGGGTTTTGGTATCCTAGCTTCATATTCCTTTGCTGCCAGTGTATAGAATTACTTAATCTTTCTTTCCTGCAAAACGTTCTTGAATTTTGCAAACAGATGGAAATGCGATGGAGTTAAGTGGGGATTATGACGTGGTATAGTTAAAAGTTTGTCGGTTTGCTGTCTCGAACACTTCGAGACGTCGTCATCAGAGTGTTCTCCCCTCCTAAGTTGAAATTACGATACCAGCACCAAACAGACAAATCATTCATATCATTTTCTCATACATATCCTTCAATCAACGATGAATATTGCAAAATCGCACATTTCTTGCCTTATAAAACAAACCTTACAAGAGCTCATTGATACACTCGAACTTTGGTTCGCCAAGAGGAGAATCAAAATTAACCATCGAAAGACCCAGCTCCTCATATATCATTTCCATTTCACAGAACATTATATATATTTCCTCGCACATCAAATACCTTGTATACTTTCAACACAAAAATAGCCTTAACTTGACAACTGGTGGCGTTTTTTATTTTCTTGAACATGTTAGCAATCATCCGACGGCTACTCTATCCGCTAGCGTTTCACAAGGTGCAAACGAGTACTACTTTCGAAAATTCAATAATGTGTTGGCCCGCCGTGATTGTTGTAGTATTGACTAACTCGGCGAGGATAGACCCAATCAAGGGGTCGACGTCTTCTTGTGGCAAGCGGTTCCAAGCCTGTTAAATACAGGATTTTGTATAAAGTCCATGGTTTGACGGGTTCTATGTGGTCTGGCGTTGTCTTGCTGAAAAATGGCGTTTGGGATAGTTTCAATGTATAGTATTGCAACAGGTTATAGTACTTCAGCGATGTACCGTTGGGCTGTTAGAATACTCCTAATGGACACCAGGGGGGGCCTACTTCCAAGACATATAGCGTCCCATACCATGATGCTTCCTCTTTCGTCAGATCCACATCTAGCTCTTGCCAGAGTCACTTTCTTGGACCTTGTCCACTCTGCCTTCAATAGATACTCTGGCATCCTTCCATACACTTGCCATCTTCTATACATTGGGTTGTATACACTCCTTATAATACTCTCTTGCCGTTATTGCGCTTCCACTTCCAGCCATTTTTCTCTCATCCAAGCAGATACATTCACTCCCTGTTCCAGCCAATCGTTCACTACAGTTTCCGCCATTCCCGCTCTTTCATACATCTTTCTTCTTTCCAATCTCCATTTACACTCTCCTACCCCCATACAAGTTTTCCATACCTCTATCACTAATCTCTCACTATTCCATGTACTCACATTCATCTCATACCTAGACACTATTTCCATTGCCTCTATGTGCATACTATACCGATTTAATTCCTGAAGCAGAATATACCCAGGAGTTGATCTCTCCACTCCTAGTAGCTGCTTCAGGAACGTCGTTTTTCAAGTCTCTCGCCAGTAGCACTATATCATCCGCGTACGCCAACATCCATACTTTCATTCTCCCAATCACTACTCCGCCCCCCTGCCCTTTTCTCAGCACCTTCTCAAGCTCACTCATATATATATATTAAATAACAAAGTGCTTAGCGGGCATCCTTGTCTTACCCCCTTCCACGTCCTAACCTTGTATGACATATTATCCCCCACTTTCGCTCTCATCCATGTCTCTCCATACACCCTTCTCACCCATTCCACCGTCACCGTACTCACACCTGTCCTCTTCAGACATTCCATCAATTTCTCCCTAGGCACAGAATCATACGCCGCTTTCAAGTCTGCAAATACCGCGTATACACTCTTTTTTTCCTCTAACATCCTCTCAACCACCCTTGCAAGCGTACAGATTTGATCTCGCGTTCCCCTGCCCTTTCTCAATCCGCCTTGCGTTTCCGGCAATATTCCTTTTTCCTCCACCTCTTGTTCTAGTCGGTTCTTTACCACCGTCATGGCTATCTTGTACCCGGTACACATGATTGAAATTCCTCTGTAGTTTCCAATCTCTTTTTGGTTGCCCCCCTTGTACCGGGCACATTACGCCTACTCGCCAAGACTCCGGCAGTTCTGACTCGCCTCTCCACATCCTGTTCAACAAAACTCCGAACTGCCTCTTCCCTTCTTCTCCCACTATCTTCCACATTCGGCCTTCAGCCCATCCAGTCCCGCAGCCCTGCCTCTTTTAATTTCCTCAAAAGCCCTTTCTACTTATTCACCTGTAAACACCTCCACTTCATCTATATGTTGATACTCTCCCACCCCTGCCTGCTCCCCATACATACTCTCACAGTGTCCCACCCACTCTGCTAATGAGATCTCCTGCATTATTGTTTCGCCTCCTCTCCTTAATATCGACCACAATTCCTTTTCATTTCGGCACCTCCTCATCTCTGTTTCTATTTGTTTGATTGATTGTAGCTTCTTCTCCTCACACATCTTACTATACCTTGTTCTTTTCCGCACCACCAATCTTTTTTCACCCCCTCCCACTCTCCAGTCTCTGACTTCTTTTCTTACTTCTCTCGCCTCAGCACACTCTACATCGAACCATGGGTGTTGACCTCTACTCCCTCTTTTCACTCTGTATCCACATCTGGCTATAGCCCCTTCCATCTCTTCCATGATCTTAATTTCTCCCCATTTAATCTTTGCCAGTTGAAGTAATTCTCTCCAATTCTCTTCTTCCATCTGCTATCTTCCAGCTATCTCGTTTCTGTCCCTTACTCTCACACTCATCCATCCATATTTCTGTAGATATCGGCCAATGGTCCGATCCTACCTCAATTTTTTTAAATTTCTTCTCTTTCTATCCCCTTTACTAATACATAATCGATAACTGATGATCCTTGTTGCCCCAGGTACGTCTTTTTCTCCTCCCAATTACCCTCGGTGCATCCATTATACATACATCCCACCCTTCCTCCAAAATCCAGTCTCCCAAGTTTCTTCCTTCTTTATTAATATACCTGTCTTGTGATCTCCTCCGTATCAATTCGCCTTGATTATTTACCCACCCCTACATCTTTCTCCGATCCTTGCATTAAAATCCCCTCCCACTATACATCTATTTCCCTTGCTCGCCTCATCCTCTATTTGTTGTCTCACTTCTTCCCAATTGTTATTTACGTATACTGTCCCAATTCTCAGATGTGTCCTTCCCTGCTGACACTTTATCCATACCACCCCTTCCACCTTCTTTTTATTTTCCATAACTCCGCTTTGTAGCCTCTCTCTTGTTCCCACGATAATACCCCCCTTTGCTCTTCCTCGATTTGCCTCCTTAGTTGCCCCTCTCATTACCCATTTAAACCCCGCAGGAAACTTTTCCCTCACCCCCTCCCACTCCTCTTCTACCAGCCACGTTTCCACTATCCCTACTATATCCTTTCCTGATACCCACTCTTCAAAATCTTTCTGCCACTTCTCCCCTCTACATTTTGATTTTATCGCCGCCACGTTCCAGAACCCCAGTTTTAAGAACCCCACGTCTTCCCCATACATTTTTCTTCTTAGTTTTTTTTTCCAATTATTTCTTTATATTGAACTTTCACCTCATTCCATAATAGACATTTATTATCAATATCCGAGTTTCACAAACTTTCCTCTTCTTTCTTCTTCCACCTCGACATCTATCTCCAGTTTCTCTTTTATCACTTCTTTGATGGATTTAGATATATTCTCTCCCTTTATTACTACATTTCTTATTACAATATTGTTGCGTCTGTTCTCCTTTTCCCTCTTCTCTTCTTTTTCTTCTAGCTCTATTATCTTGCTGCGCAAATCTCTCTTCTCCTTTTCCCACTCCTCCTCCCTTCTTTTCATGTCTGCGTTCATCGTTAGCCCCTGAGCAAAATCTGGACTCATAAAGGCCCATGGTAAGATCTCTTCGATTAAATTTTTGCCTAGAAACCACAAGTCCTGTTGCTGTAATAAAGGCATCTCGAATTTGCCGGAGAGTCTCGTGACAATTACGCATCTCAAGCAGTCTTAGATACCCTTCTTGCATCTCGAGTCTTCGGGCTATTTCTCTCAAACTAAAGCCCTCCTCTTTCATACGAACAATGCAATCTTTTTTAAAATCCCTTAATTGATGAATTCTAGGCATTTTAGGAAAAGTTTTTCAATATACTGAAAAGCTCAAAGAGGTTATTAACATTATTAAATTAGCGTTAGGTTCCGGATAAGATATAAAGCAGTAAAAACGTTATCGCTTTTTTATATTTATAAAATGTGCGTATTTGTTGCTAGATTGAACGACATCTAAGGGATGTTGCATTACTTTTGAGTTCGAGTATATTTTCTAACTTATTTCAACTGTACCGATAAAGTATCTTTCGCTGATTTTAATGAACTTTTGCTATCACAGTTATTATGGTATTAAAGAAACAAAATAATTTGGAGATACCGGGGATCGAACCCGGGGCCTTTCACATGCAAAGCGAACGCTCTACCACTGAGCTATATCCCCGTTGAGACAAAAGAGTTGTATATAATTTTTCGTTTTATTACATCTTGAATAACAATACGGTCTTTTTTATGTACTATAGAAAATATCTGTTCAATTCAGTTCATTAAGACAACCGAAAACTGCCAAACTTCCCACCTTCAAATTTTATTCAGTTTGGCACAAAGATTTGCTATTTAAATGCCACCAACTTGAAATACCTCCATTTTTACTTAATCTAATTAACAGTTTCTTCCTTAGTGGATTCCTACAAATTAAAGTATGTCTAGCCCGCGCCCATATAATTTTTCCCGAACAATGTGTTCCGCAAGGTACTACACTATCTCCTTTATTGTACAATATAATTTGTTTTGACCTATATAACTCGGATCCTCTTTATCTTAACCCGTCTCTGTACTCCCTTCAGTTTGCTCATGACACTGCCCCAATCTCTCAATCCCATAATCTAAATACTATCATTTTTTTCTCTCCTAGCCCTTATTCATAATCTGGAACTTTATTGCTCTAAATGGAGAATCCTAATACACCCGTCCAAAGCACAACTTCTTATCCCATTTTATAGAATTTCTCCAAACGATCCTAAAATGTATGTTGACAATATCACTACCCCACCATCCTCATCCTGCAAATAACTTGGTATACTAATTGATTCCAAAATTTCATTCAAACCTCATACCAAAGCCACGAAGGCCAGAATCATTGCAAGGGCCAGACATTTTAGATCTCTAACCTTCAAAATTCAAGGTATCTCTACCAACTCTGCCTGTAGAATTGATAAGCCGTTATGTCGGCCCTTATTCGATTATGGTTTTTTCTCATTTCAGAAAACCTACAATAAATTATATACTTATATACCAACATTCAAAATGCTTCCAATCCCCTTTTCAACCCCTCTATGCCCTCCTATATGACCTGACACAACTTACCCCTATTTATTTATTATTTATTTATTGATGTTTGCATGGATACTATATTCACTAAATTTTCAACCCGTACTTCTTATTGAAATATTCTAGATATATATTGCCTAAAACGCAACCCTGGTGTTCTCTTCAAATTTAAATTCCCCAAAAAAGCCTATATGAAAGCATTAGTAAAATTCCGGAAGAATTGACAACTAAATAAAAGAGCGATTAATAATTTAGGCTGGGCGGAAAGACCAATGGTCGATAGCACGTGCACAATTAAAGCTCAAATGTAAATATATATTGTAAAAGAAAAAGAATGTGTGAAAAAAAAGATATTAATTATTATTATTGTTAAGACTTTTCTCTATTTGTGCGTGCCTTTGCCCTATCATAATTCTTGTTCCATCAGGTGAGCCTGGTTGAGGTAGGTTTGGTAGTTCTTGGACAGCTTGCTTAAAACGCAGTATATTGATGGAGTCCGTGATGTTTTGCATCATGATCTCATGCGTTTTCCTCGTTACTGTTGGACAGTCTCCGATTCGGCTGGCTAGTACCTCTTTGTACAGGTCACAGTCAGTTCTCCTCGGGTCTCGGTTTTGGATGCTTTTCCTGATTCGATATCGAATCGTATATATTGATGATCTTAGAGTGAATTGAGTTTGTAGAGAAAGGAATACAGTTGTTGAGATTAGAGAAACAAAATGATTTGGAGATACCGGGGATCGAACCCGGGGCCTTTCACATGCAAAGCGAACGCTCTACCACTGAGCTATATCCCCGATTAGACAAAAAAGTTGTATACAATTTTTTGTATGATATTATTAGAATTTGAGAAGCAATATAGGCATATTTTATATAGGGTGTTTCTGTGACTCGAGGAATAAAATTAACCTTATATACTAGTGAGTGGAAATGATGATGATGCGCAAAAAAATTCTTCCACGTTTTGATAGAAAATTTATTTTAGAAACTTTTATCATTTTTTGAAAATTTTGATAACAGTGGCCGTTTTTTAGTTAAAAGCAATAAAGTTCAATCCTAACAAAAAACTAAAATCCTCTGTAAAATTGAGTCGGTGGTGTCAACTGAAAAACGAATTGAGCTGATAACTTGCCTACGTCGATTAAACAAAAAAGTATAATTTTTCGTTAGTTAAAAAATTTACAAGCTGTTCGGTTGGCTTCTTCGAATTTAAGTTCAATTGTGAGGTTAATTGGTGAAAGATGAACTGACTCCCAGTGGATTTTTTCACCGTCAGCAGCCACTTCAACGGCTGGTAGTCGGCGAGTATAACGGCTGAGCTATCGTTAATGTATGCTGCAAAATTTTGTCTATACTGTCCATACTATTACTCTCAAAGTTTTATATTCAGTGGTAGTGCAAGTCATTTCTGCATGGTACACTAGGCTAAGTACGTAAGTGCTCTAAGATCGTATGCAGTAGTACAAACGGCTTGGCTGACCGTCATAATCGTAATTGGTTCTTTGTTATGTCCCATTACGTGATGAGCACACCAGTCAAGGGCGGCTATTTCGGCCTGGAAGATAGAGGCATGTTTCCCCAGAGCAATGGCGAATTGTTTGCTTCGGGTGCACCCTCCATCGATACCAGCCCCGGTTCCTTTAGTATTTTTGGCCTCGTCTATGAACCAGATAGTTCCTTCACTCATTCCCGGGTATCCATTTGTCTATTAACTCCGCTGTGGAATCATTGTTTTGAATCTGCGATATGGATGTACGATTTTAGTGAAATCGGACCTTATTTTTAGGGTCTCTTCTTCTTGTAGTACTTTAAATATTGCTGGTTTTGATGACCCCATATTTAAAGTATGCTAATTTGTGTGCATCCTATAGGCTGCATGTCTAGCTTCCAAAGTAACAAATAGATGTATAGATTATCACTATCACCACGTGATAATATGTATTCCATGGCCTCTGTGGGCGTTGTCCTTATTGTCCCAGTGATCATCAGACACGCCTGTTTTTGCACTCTTTCAAGTTTTACTGCTGCGCCTCTAGTTTGGATCTGTTCTCCCCAAACAAGCACCGCCTATGTCATTATAGAACTTATGACCACAGTGTATAGCCTTTTGGTCATACCGGGTCTCAGTGCCAATGTGCGTCCTACCATTTTTCTACTAGTAAAAAGTCCTTTCATGGCCTTTTCACTGATGCTGTCTAGGTGGAAGTTGAAGTTCAATCTGATAAAATCTGGTATCAAGTATGACCTCTAAATATTTTACTTAATTTTTGATTGGGACTTCATTCTATACATACGTAGTGTTTTTATGTCATCGGTTTTTCGCCTCATAGTGAAGAGAACGATCGCTGTTGGCAAGGTTTACAGTTAACCCTTCATACCTGCACTATCTATCTACAGTATTTAGTGCCTTCTGCATTAAGTTTGATACAGTGGTCCCAAAGATCCTGTTTACTAGAATGGCCAGGTCATCTGCATACCCTAGTGCATATATTGCGAGTAGTAGCAGAGGGTCGTCCATGATGAGGCACCCTGCGAGCACCCGCCAGCGACCACTGCTTTTGCCGTTTTTCCACATAGGGTAGTTGTTACAGTCCGGCTTCTATCTTTGCATTGTAGGGTCCTTTTACATCTGCTCACTAGCTAGTGGATTGATAGTTCACATGACTTTTCCTCTTGGTAGGCGTATTGTTGATGGTGTAGTGGTGAGTCCTTTAGGACTCCTTCTTGTATTTATCTGTCTTCTGGTTTTTCTAGTAATTTTAGAATAAATGATGACAGGTCATATGAAGCACGCCCTGGCTTAGGTATGAATACCACCTTTACAGTTTGGAAGCTGCTTCGGATGTATGAAAGGGCAAAGCTTGCAGTCGTTTCCTCAGCTTTGCTATCTCCTTTTGTAGCATGGCCGGATATATCTTGTCAGGATTTTATGATTTGAATGGTTTGAATGTATTAATTCCCCACTCAATGTCACCTGGTTTGATTATCGTTTTCGCTGTATCCAGTCTCGTTTTAGAGCCCCTGTATTGGGCTCGCTTAGGTCCTCGGAAACAAGATTGTCAAGTATTTCAGAACACGGGACGTGCGTCTGTAGTAATACTTGCAGGGTCTCTTCTACCGAGTTTGTGTACTTTACATTTTTTCCGATGTTCCAAGCATGATCTTTGCCGAGCGCCTCGAGTAGACCGGACTTTGTAGGTTCACTTTCCACACAAAATTTTGCTGAGACCCTCTTTCATTTTTTAATTTCGTTTTTATATGCCGCGGGGACCGTTTTGTACTGCGCCCATTCACCGTTTCTCTTGGCTATGTTAAATAGTCTTCTGGTGCGTGCCTTTGCCCTATCAAAATTCTTGTTTCACCAGGTGAGCCTGGTTGAGGTAGGTTTGGTAGTTCTTGGACAGCGTGCTTAAAACGTAGTATTGATGGAGTCCGTGATGCTTTGCATCATTAACTCATGCGTTTTTCTCGTTACTATTGGACAGTCTTCGATTCGGCTGGCTAGTACCTCTTTTCGGACCCCTCCTCGGGTTTCTGTTTTGGATTTTCGATGTTTTTCCTTATTCGATAATCTTAGAGTGACTTGGGTTTGTAAGTAAGGCTTACGTAGAGAAAGGAATACAGTTGTTGGTATTAGAGAAACAAAATGATTTGGAGATACCGGGGATCGAACCCGGGGCCTTTCACATGCAAAGCGAACGCTCTACCACTGAGCTATATCCCCGATGAGACAAAAATGTTATATACAATTTTTGTTATTATTATATACCATAATATATACCATAGAATATATCTGTTCATTAGATTTATAACTTGAATGAATATGGATTTTAAAGTGTTACTTAAATTAAATACAAATGGCTATATTTTTTTAATAATTATTACTAGTATTAGTCATCCGGTATAAAGCTCAGTGGTAGAATGCTTTACCAGCGAGAGGCCGCGGGTTCGTTCCCCAGGATCTCCATATTGCTTAGTCTGAGAAACCCTAAATCTATTCATAAGGGTAGTGCTACAGTTGATTGTTATAGCTCCTATCTATCAGTGGGAAAAGGAGAAAACGTAAATCCATCTTGATGATCTAGCGATCTTCCAGTATGAGAGTCTTCTTTCTATCGATTGCGATTACTTAAAAATGATCCTATTTCTTGTAATTTTCAACTTTATATTATTTCTGAATAATACTTTCATATCCATCGGACCATAGTAAAATATCGTTAGTACTTCTTTAGGAGCGTTTCCGTAAAGAACTTCTTGATTAAAGATCTTTTGTTATCTTTGACGTCAAGGTCTTTTGTGGAAAAGTTCAATAAGAAAAAGTTGAATTAGGTATCGCCTTGTAGTGATATGGAATCTTGATTAAAGATCTTTTGTTATCTTTGACGTCAAGGTCTTTTGTGGAAAAGTTCACTAAGAAAAAGTTGAATTAGGTATCGCCTTGCAGTGATATGGAAAGAACATTTTCAAGTTATTCAATTGGCATCTTCGAATTTACATTTAATTCTGAGATTGAAGGTGAAGCTACTAGTATGCAAGGTATCTACTGAGTGGTTCCACTCAACGGCTGGTAGTCGATGAGAATAACGGCTAAGATCTTCTCAATATAGGCTCGAAAATTCTAAACTGTCCATACTACTCTTAAAGTTTTACATTTATTGGTACTGTAAGCCATTTTTGTATATTACACTAGGGTAATTACGTATACTGTGGGTCATGAGTCTTTTTCTCCTTCTGCTCTAAGAACGTATGCAGTAGTAAAAACGGAACGGTCTGATCAGCTTATCTTTGAATTGGGTTAGTAAGTGAGGCTTGCTTAGAGAAAAGAATACAGTTGTTAGTATTAGAGACACAAAATGATTTGGAGATACCGGGGATCGAACCCGGGGCCTTTCACATGCAAAGCGAACGCTCTACCACTGAGCTATATCCCCAATGAGACAAAATATTATATATATATATTTTTATTATTTGATTTTAAATAACGATATAGGCTTATTCTATAAACAGGGTAGACCAAAAGTTCGTTTACATTTCAAATGATGATTTAAAAGTAACTAGTTATGTGAGATAAAAACTTTCTATTTATTATTAAAGTACACAAATAAGTTTTAAAAAATTACATCAACCATATGTGATCCTTGACTATTTTGACACTGCTGCAACCTGGAGCGAAAATTTTCAATTACAACCTCAGAAGTGTTTCGTGAAATGTTTTGCATTTCCTCTCGAATATTTTCCTTTAATTCCTCTAGGGACACTGGGTTGCTGTTGAAAACTTTACTTTTAAGATATACCCAAAGAAAAAAGTCCAGTGGGGATAAGTTCGAGCTACGAGGTGGCCAGTTAATGGCACCTCTTTTGGATATCACTTTGTGTCTAAAAATTTCGCGAACAGCACTTAATGAGTCGTTGGAAGTGTGGTATGTTGCCCCATCTTCCTGAAACCACGATCGTTGATTTAAACCATCGAAACCCTTTGGCGCTGGTGAAAAAAAGTGTAGCATGCCTATATATCGCTCTGTATTCACTGTAACAGCATTTCTTCGGCGATCTTCAAAAGAGTATCGACCAATAATGCCTCTTGCTGACAATGCTGCCCATACAGCAACCTTGGGTGAATGCAGCGGTTTTCGATGCTTCAATTTAGGATTAGTGTCACTCCAATACCTGCAATTTTGCCTATTCATATGCCCATTTAGATGGAAGTGTGCCTCGTCTGAGAAAAAAATGTTGGTAAAGCTGGTGAACCTCTCTAACATTTCGCTTGCAAATTAGAGCCTGTAAGCGTGATCTTGAGGCTTTAATTCCTGTACTATTTGGATTTTGTACAGTTGTAAATGGTAATCTTTGTGAAGAATACGAATCAAAGATGTCCTGGGAACACTTAAGGCGTTAGACCGTTTTCGAGTAGAGAGTCCATTATTTTTACGAATAGGCGCTCTTACACGCTCGACGTTTTCGGGATCTCTTGATTTTCTAGGTTGGTCGGATCGTGGTTGATTCATTGTTGAACCTATCTCCTCGAACTTCTGTACCCATTTTCCAATCAATTGAATCGATGCAGCTTCATTTTTACGCCGTATGTTGTAATTAGCGCAAAATTTTCGTTGCGCTAGAGTAAAAGAATCGTTGATTTATTGAAACTTTACAATATCCTGTTACTATACTCGTACATATAAAACTATGAACTATAAACACAGAACACACGTTGTTTATCGCTGAACGATGCCATGGTATTGAATTTCCATTGGCCGCTCTTACGCTTCATAACACCTGCGCCCCGCTGCTCACCGCAGCTACCGATTCAAATTTAAACAGACATTTGGTCCACCCTGTACTATAGAATATATCTGTTCATTAGATTTATAACTTGAATGAATATGAATTTCAAAGTGTCACTTTAAATTTGAATGTCTATATTTTTTTAAAAATAATAGTTACTGGTACTACATACTTAGTAATCGGGGATATAGCTCAGTGGTAGAGCGTTCGCTTTGCATGTGAAAGGCCCCGGGTTCGATCCCCGGTATCTCCAAATTGTTTTATCTAAGGAACTCAAAAACCTATTCATAAGGGTAGTGATACAGCTGCTTGTTGTAGCTTCTATCTATCCGCGAGAAAAAGGAGAAACTTAAATACATCTTGATGTTGCATATTTCTGGATAAGAGTCTTTTTTATCGATTGTGATAACTTTTCAAAAAGTCTTTGATTCTTGTATTTTGCAACTTTATTCTTCTGACACTATTGACAACTTTAATATATTCTACGGTGTCTTTCTGATACCATTCCAAAAATATGTAGGCAGAAATTTTTTAATACCTTAATATCCACCCTTTGGACCATAGTAAATCTTTAGTACTTCTTTAGGAGAATCTGTAGGTTCTTGATTAAAGGCCTGTCTTCTACTTGTCTATTGTGTGATTTCCTCGGGTTGTTTCGATCAAATATTTCGATGCTCTTCGCCAAGAAGAAGTTAAATTATCGTATTGCAGTGGTATGGATAGAACATTTTTATGCTATCCGATTGGCTTCTTTGGATTTAATTCAATTCTGAGGTTAAATGGTAAAAGGTGAAGTGACGATTTATCGAGGTGTCCGCTTGGTATTTTCACCATCATCAGCCATTTCAACGGCTTGTAGTCTGTGAGTATAACGGCTGAGGTATCCTCTATGTAGAGGAGTGCGAGTTTTTTTTCTCCCCCTGCTTTAAGAACGTACGCAGCAGTAAGAACGGAGAGAAAATAATACAGTTGTTGGGCATTTAGAGATACCGGGGATCGAACGCTATAAGTAAATTGAGGGTTTTCACTTGTGAACAGATAACAGATAACAAAGAGATAATTTTTCATTGGACTATAACTTGAGATGAGAAATTAATATTTTACGTTAAACTCTAAAAATAATCTTAACATTAACACTAAGGCCGAATATTGTTTAAAGATCACGCTATTACTGGTGGGACCATTGGTTGTAACCAATATGGGTTATAGGTATAAGCTAGAATTGAAAAGTTTACAGCATGACAAACTTATTCTTTTGCAGGACTGCGTTAGGTCTTATGTCATAAAAAAATAAAATTTTTATTAAAAAATGACATTATTTCTTCTGATTACTGCTAATTCCGACAGATATAGCATTATTTAGCAACTTTAATTAATCTGCTTGTTTATTCTGGTTTAAAAAATGGCATTTTTGACAACAAAAAAGAAAGCTAATAAAATCCTTTATCAGTATCTGATTTTTTGGCGTTTTTGGCAAAACTTACTAAGAACTGCAAAAACCGGTTTCATTTTGTAAGTGTTCAAGCTCAATTAACTTTTATATTCATATAGTATTATTAATTAGTGTGTAATGAAATTGAATACTGTATTAAACTACGTCCAATTTGTAATACTGAATTTTGCAAATTATTGTGGAACGAAGTTGGTGCAACAATTACCCTTAATACGAATTATCACAAAGCAAATGCAACTTGCACGTAATCCACTTCGATCACCTTTGACTTATTTACCTCTAATGCATAACCATTACGTAACATGATTATAGTTTGTCCTTTGTGCTTATTAATTGCAGAGGCGAGCCAATTAAGTAGAGTTCCAGCGAACGGGCGTCTGAATCGGGGGCCCAAACCCCCATCGGGTGGTCAACAATTCCGAGAGGGAAAATGATCGTGTGGATGGATACATCCAAATACAATACAGATCAAATTTATCATAAACGTTATTTTGATTTTAATAAATTGCAATAATAATAAAATGTATTAAAATCCTTTAGTTCGTTGTAGAAGATTAAATAATAAATTTAAAAATACGAAAACATTTCGTGAATCTACAACAGTGAGTCTTACTAAGACTACAAAACAAATTAATTTTTAACTACTTCTCTGGCTAGTACCTCGACAGACGTTGAATAAAACAAAGTTAATTTGCGTGTTACGAATAGTACAACTATCAAAGCAACACTAATGAATTTAAACTGATTTCATTAAATTAAATTAGCAAAAGCAATTAAAAAATCTAGCATTCAAGTTTATAATCATCTGCAGACACGTGTTTCGAACTTTCACTCTCTTCAGTACAGCTTTATTATAAAATTGATTTTAAATACAAATAAAAACACTTACTAAAATAAATATAATAAAATATGATAATAAATATAATGAAATATAAATAACTTACTCAGATATGTACGGCAACTGACACAAGAATGAAATATAATCGACTGAAGGTCTGAATTTATACCTGAGGTGGACTAGTGAATTCTACAGAAATCCTTAATCCCGAACGTAATGATTCAACGTCTGTCGAGGTACTAGCTAGAGAAGTAGTTGTTTCAAATTAATTTGTTTTGTAGTATTAGTAAGACTCACTGTTGTAGATTCATGAAATGTTTTCATATTTTTAAATTTATTAATTGCAATAATATTTAAACATACAGTTGCTAAACAAACACACATATAAACATATGTAAACAAAATAAAAACAAATAAAAACTAAGGATATATTATTTTCCGCAATTAATAAAAATCGTTTCGATGGTTAAACGTTGCGAATATGCTTCGATAGAAATTGATACAGTAACGAAAATAATATAAATCCCAAGGAGAATGATGAAACACAATTTAAACTGGTAGAAAGAAACCGCAGAAGGACAAAACCAAATGTAATTTAAGGGACAGCAACATCACCGTCGAATATAATGAGTGCACCAAGACTTGCACATGTTCACGTCTTCGGATTACATGCTAGTATGAAAGAATGCTATATTAACAAACATCTTACAGAACATAAATTCTCTAATTTCTCATGCGAACAACTTACATCGAAACATCCGAAACAATACACCTCATTTAAAATATCCGTACCATTGGACCAATTAGATCAAATTAAACAACCCAATATCTGGCCAGCCGGTGTATCTCTAAATCGTTTTTTATTCCGACTAACTCACAAGATGCCAACAAAATAACATTCCTCCACCAAAATGTACAATCCATAGGAAACTCTATATCTGCTTTGGAACATATCCTGGAAATATATAAGTGTTATGTGCTTGCAATATCCGAACATTGGAAGTCTGAAGATGAACTATTATCATATAATATTAGAGGATACAGCTTAGTGAGTTATTTTTGCAGAGAAAGGCGTGCTCATGGCGGTAGTGCAATTTATGTTAGAGACAATATTAAAGTTAAAAAAATAATGGACATTAACCATAGAGCTGTTAAAAATATTATCGAATGCACGGGTGCGGATGTATTTATACAAAATTCTGCTTATACAATAATATCTGTTTACCGACCAACAAATTCAAATATTAATATATTTTTAGAAAAGTTTGATTTGTTATTGAGTATCGTTTTCAGACAGAGGCATAAATTTGCCATAATGGGTGATTTTAATTTAGATGTGTTATGTAGAAATTCAAATGCACAGGCATTTCTAGATTTATGAAATTCATATAACTATTCAATTTCAATTTTAAAACCAACCAGAGCTACTCAAACTTCTGCTACATGTTTAGACAATATAATAACAAATATAAAAAATTGTGTTACCACTGTTATAAATACAAACATATCTGATCATACAGCGCAATTGATTGAATTTAAACAATATGAAATTAATAATAATATAGAATATTATACGTTACGTTTAACTAAAAATGAAGCAAATATAAACAAATTTATTGAAATTTTAAAGTCTACAAACTGGCAAATAGTTTATAATATACCAGAAAATGACGTAAATTCGATATGGGACTCTTTTATTAAACTATTTTTAAGATACTTTAATATGTGTTTTCCATTGGTATCGTCAAAACCAAAAAAACCAAGTCATATCGCAACACAGTGGAAATTTCCAATTTAAAAAACCATCTTGATATATTTTATGTATTGTCTAAATACAGTGATGAAGCTAATAAAATTTACAAAAATTTGAAGCGTGATTATAATCAGAAACTAAAAATTACTAAATATAACTACTTTGAGACCCGCATTAATGCATCAACAAATAAAATAAAAACTACATAGAATATTGTAAAAGAAATTACAAATTTACTACCAAACAAAACTAATTCAGATTTTTCTGAAATTAATAAAGACTTAAATAGTGTTGCCTCAAATTTCAATAATTTTTTTGTAAACGCTGCATCAAATATAATTAGTAATCTGCCTAAACCCACTGCTACGACTCACAACTTTACAAATAATAGTCTATTCAATTCAATTTTTTTAACTGATACAACCGAATGTGAAATTATAAATATAGTATGAAACTTAAAATGTACTGCTAGTGCAGGAAATGATGAAATTCCTGTGACACTACTTAAACAAGTAATAGCAGTCATAGCAGCTCCTTTAGCATATATTATTAATAAATCGATGCAATTTGGTATATTTCCGGATCAATTAAAATTAGCCGTAGTGAAGCCTTTATATAAAAAAGGAGACAAATCAGAATTAGGGAATTATAGACCAATAAGTTTGTTAAACACATTCTCTAAAATATATGAAAAAATTATGCTTAATCGTATTTATGATTTTCTAATAAAATATAATATACTTAGTGATAAACAACACGGGTTTATGAAGGGCCGTAGTGTCGATACTGCCCATTATGACTTTATTCAAAATATTACAGATGCCTTGGAGGGAGGAAAAATTTCATGTGGACTTTTTCTAGATTTCTCCAAGGCATTTGACTGCGTTGATCATGGAATACTACTGAATAAATTATATAAATGTGGCATAAGAGGTAGAGCCTACGAGTGGTTACACAGTTATCTTACGAATCGGAAGCAATTAGTACAACTAATCCAAAATGGTAAAATTGTGAAATCACAAACAAAAACTATAAAAATGGGTCTTCCACAAGGCAGTATTTTGGGACCTCTCCTATTCCTCATTTATATTAATGAATTCATAAATTTATTTAACAATGGAAATCATTTGTTAATTAATTACGCAGATGACACAAATATATTGTTAAATTGTAGAAATATTTCAAGCATTGAAATTCAAGGTGGAAATTTAATCGCAGAAATTCAAGAATGGCTAACTTCTAACAAATTACTTTTAAATTTAAATAAAACAAATTGCATTATTTTCAAAACAACACATTCTAGGCTTGAAACACCATCACAATTAAGTTTACATGGCAAAAACATTGCAACAAAAAATTATGGAAAATGTTTAGAACTAATTCTAGATGACGTTTTGTGTTGGAAAAATCATATAGAATTCCTGTCGTCGAAATTACAACGAACACTTTATAGTTTGCATGTGTTAAAAAACTGCCTACACTACAGTGCATTAAAAACAGTTTACTATTCATGCTACCAGTCGCTAATCAAATTTGGGATCATATTTTGGGGCCAGTCAATTTATGTCAATAAAATATTTGTACTTCAAAAAAGTGCACTTAGAACTATTTTTAATTTATCATTCAATCAATCTTGTCGTGGAAAATTTAGAGAAAATAAAATATTAACCCTAGCAGGTTTATATATTTATGAAATTCTTATTTTTAATTTCAAACATAAGAGTAAGTTCGTTGCGTATTCTAAAAACGATACTCACAATACCAGATCAAATATTTATATATATCCCCGCCATAAACTAAATGTTACAAAATGTTCTCCACTTTATAGTGCATTACGATTATTTAATGTACTGCCAAATAATATAAAAAATATGTCTAATTTTAAGCAATTCAAATTTGAGATGTATAACTTTATCTTAACATGCGAACGCTACAACATAAATGAATTTATTCAATTTTGTAAACATTGAGTATACTCTTTATTTTCTTCTTTAATTGGCAAATTTTCATTTTATTGATGTAATTTTGTTGTACATTATTGTAGTAATCTTATTGAAATATACCTTATTATTATTATTATTATTATTATTATAACTATAACTTTGGTACAAATGTAGGTAAGTTAGCTACTAAATTAAATGGGCATCTAGTCCAACTCTTGCTAATGGTGTTGAGAGATCTAATGTTTTTCTGGTTCTTAGCATTTTGTTATATAGTATTGGATTCTTAATTTTGAATATGTAAGTAATGTTTTCCCTCAAGATTTTTAATTTGATTAATCTCACAAGTAAAAAAATCATAAAAGTTTTAACGGAGCTAACGAAAAAGGACGATGATGCAGAAAAAGCATTTGAGACGTGAAGCAAGCCTTAGTTACTAACACAATTCTAAGATAAAGATAACCTCATGAGAACGCTTATTTTGTAATACTGCATACGCTCAACCAACAGAATCTCTTATTTCCTGAATAATTTTCTCACTTATCTCTTGGTGAAACATTATGAAGTAATAGGTAAAAAATTGATTTGTTTCACTGAATTATTAACTAGTTGAGTAAATATTTAAAAAAATCATAGAAAAAAACCAAGTGTTAATCAATTCTTTGCCTATTATAAGCCATTAGCCTACTGCATCATGCAAAATTGACTTACAGTACCACTGAATGTAAAACATTAACAATAGTATAGACAGTTTAGAATTTTCCAACCTACCTTGAGGATAGCTCAGCTATATATTCTCACCGACTTGTTGAAGTGGCTGATCACGTTGAAATCATCTAGCGCAGAGGTTCCCAACCTTTTGAATATGTTGTACCGGTATGTAATAGACAGTATGGTTGCGTACCAGTGTAAATATTTCGCAAATTCAAGTAATGGCCTTATTTTTTTCTCAAAAACTTTGTCGAACAAAAAAAATATATCCCTAACGCTCAATTTATTGAAGATCCAATTTTTGGCAAAAACTTTGGAATAGCAGAATGCAACTCTATATGTACACCATGCTAAAGTAATATCATTTTCTGGGCCGACCCTGAAAAAGATTTCAACGAAATAAATAACAAAATTAAATATATAGATGTATTTATCTTTACTTCAGACCTTGTAAATTGAAAATGAAACGATAACATTTATTTTTATTTACTTTGAAAAATTAAATTTAGTTAAAATCTGTTTCGAGGCGGGCACAGAAACAACGACATTACCTTAGCATGGTGGTATCCAATTGCAATAAAACCAATTAAATTCGTAAATACTTTTATTATACTAAATATAAATGTATGTAATGTGTAAAGATATTATGATAATTATTGTAATTAATGTGAAGGTTGCGCCTCTTTACATTTTACCAGCGTAGAAATATCGGGATCAATTTTTGTCAGATTCAGGCGAAGATCAGGCTCAATATTGAGCAATGATCTATATTTGTTTTTCATTGCTGCCATAGTTGAAAACCCGGTTTCGCATAAATATGTTGTACTGAATGGCATTAAAAATTTCAGAGCTTGTCATGAAAGTTCTGGATATTCTGCCCGAACAGAAAGCCAAAATGAAAATAAGTTTGTGCTCTCAAACTTTAATTTTCAACCACCGTCACTTCTGAGGTCTATGAAGGATTCTTTAGCAATTACGTCATCCGGAACTTCCGCAATGAATATAAAGGGATTAGGAATCCAATTTTGGGAAGTAAAATCTTCTGTAAAATATTTTTCAAACCAATCTGACATCGGCATTAGACGTTGCTTAATGTCGTTTACCACACAGTTTGATACTGATAAATTGTTTTCTTCGGCAAAATTGCAGCGAGAAAAAAACTTACTAATATTTCCTCTCTCTGATTGCTGTATCATTAACTGCAGTTTTTTTTAAATGCTCTTATTTTATCGCTGAAGTTAAACACAGAATTATTAGTTCCTTGTAAACTTAAATTTAAATTATTTAGTCGAGAAAATATATCGGATAGATACGCTAGTCTGAATAACCATTCCTCATTGGCAAAATTATCTTTTTTGAAATCTCCAGAATCCTTAAGAAAAATATATACCTCGGAGCGTAACTCAAAATGTCGAATGTTTTCGGTGTTACTTATTTAATTTTAGTCACTACGCCGGATAAATTTCCAATCATAGCTCGAGCACCATCAGTGCAAACTCCAACACATTTGACCCAACTTATATTATTTTTAATTAAATAATCATTAATTATTTTAAATATTTCATTCGAAGTTGTTCTCGCAGATAACGGTTTGCAGAATAATATTTTTTCTTGTTTTTATTATTGAAATCAAACTAAACATACAAAAGTAATTGTGCCAGATTGGAGCCGTCAGTACTTTCGTATAGTCGCAGAGAATAAAATTTACTTTCTTTTATTCTCTTGATTAAAACTGCTTTCAATCTGTAATTCTTCTATTCGCCGTTTAACAGTATTGTTGGACAGGGAAACTTTGTCAATTTCCTTAGCTGCCTTATCTCCAAGCACAGATTTGACGATATCCTTAGTTGCAGGTAGCAACAATGTTTCTCCAATTGTATGTGCTTTCCCACACTTGGTTATACGCAAACTTGCTAAATATGATGCTTGAATACAATTAGTATTTATGTTACTAAAAGACAACACAGCTGCTTTTTGAGTGGACATATTTGAATGTTTTCTTTAAAAAAAATCAACTGGTTTATCTTTTAAATTTGGATGTTTCGCTAATAAATGTCTCTTCAAAAGAGAAGGCTTTATACACCCGTTTGATAAACATTCATAGCAAATAATACAATAGAATAGGTTGAGTTTCTGTGCCAGATTTCATTGAGAATCCATACCTTATATAATCAGGATCGCACTGCCTAATACAAGTTTCTTTGCGTTTTGTTTTCGATGGTTCATCTTTGTTTCCCTCTGAAGAATGATCTGAGTTGGAATGACTACATCCAGCCTGCTCTAAAAATCTCTTCATTATATGGCCCTTGTCCCTATTTTGACAATAAATTCCGATATAATGATATAATAGATAGATAGATAAAATAAAAAACTTACATTAAAATTATTACGTCGCGTTGATTATATTATTTTACACTTCACTTACTTCACTAGACTGCATTGTATGAAAATAGTCACTAAATAATTTCAAATATTTATGTAACCATGTAACACGAGCATCTATATACAGTGCATTTTTTTACTGTGGCCATGTTAAAAATTATACCTTGTGTTAACTTAAATGTACATAAATAATTGAGCTGGAAGTATCAAGATGCCTAAATGTCACTTTGTTTACTGGCAAATAATTAATTTAAAGTTAATTTTTATTTCAGATATTTGTAAGTATATTTATAACCAGTTAGCTGTTAGAATATTGTTTAGCAGCCCAAGCAGAATATTTAAAAATAATTTTTTAAAGAAATTCTTTAATAAATTATTTTTTTCGATCATTTTTTAAATATGTATTATATAATAATAATAATAATAATTTTTATTCGAAAATAGAGACTATATAATACATTTAAATTAACATATAATATCTAATCACTAATTCGATGCGTCAACTAAAAATGCACAATAATAAAGATAATAGAAAAAATTAATGATAACAGAAAAAATAATAATAACAATAATGAGAAAAGGAAAAGAGTAAAAAATAATTCATACACAATAGGACAATATATATTTTATCATTCTATTGTTTTAAGTATTCATCAACTGAGTAGAATTCTTTATTTCACAAAAAATTTCGTAAATGTTTCTTAAATATGTTTACTTCATCGATATTTTGCAAATGCTTCGGCAATTTATTGAACATGCAGCGTAACACGGTGATTTCTCAAAAAGAGTAAGTCTATGCATAGGATACATATATTGATGTGTATTTCGTGTATCATACTCATGACATGCACCATAGGATTCGAATTTGTTTTTATACTTAAAATTAAACATTAAAATTTCAAAAATATACAAACTCCAGAGAGAGGACGCCGGCTGTCCTAAAACAGCTATCTGTTTGCTTCAAGTTAAATAGTATTCGTACGGCTTTTGACAAATAAATATCTGGTGTGCAGAAGTCGAGCTGCCATAATGTATTAACCCATACCTTATCAGAAATTCAAAATTTGACTGATATACCATGAGTAGTGTTTTAAAATCAAGTACTTTCTTTAAGACTAGCAAAGTATATCAAACCGTGTTTAATTTAGTTAATAAAATTTCACAATGATGATTCCAGTTAAGTTTATTATCTATTACCATTCCTAGAAATTTAGTTGTTAATTGAATTGTAAATTCCTCTCCAGCTAAATTTATTGCATTCATATTATTTGGTTTGTTTCTTGTCTTGAATAGTAAGATATTAGTTTTTGATTTGTTTAATATTAATTTATTTTGCATCATCCAGTCCTGAGTGAGTCTAAATATGTGGCTTTCATGTTTAACTAATTCTCTCCCATTAGAATTTGACACGAGAATACTATTATCATCAGCATATGTTGTTACCAGACTATTGTTGTCTAATGATTTTAGGAAAATCATTAACATAAATGACAAATAATATTGGCTCCAATATGCTGCCTTGTGGTACCCCAATATTAATAACACATATTTAGAAATATTATCATGGACTTTTACTTGATGGTATCTATTTTTCAGGTATGATTTAATTAAATTGTAACATACACCTCGTATACCATAAAATTCCAGTTTATATAATAATACTTCATGACTCATTGTGTCAAAAGCCTTGGAGAGATCGAGAAAAATTCCCATAGGCAAGTCTGAATTCTCCAAGTTGTTTGTAATTTCTGTCACATAATTATAAATTGCTGTGTTTGTGGACTTACTTTTAATAAATCCATTTTTTGCTGTATATAAGAGGTTATTTTTTTTGAAGTAAACTAATATTCGCTCTGCTATAACTTTTTCTATAATTTTGGAAAAAACTGATAGTAATGTGACTGGCCTAAAATTAATAAACTTACCTGGATCCCTTTTTTTAAAAATTGGAGTTATGATTCCCATTTTTATACACTCTGGAAATATTCCATTTTCCAAACTTAGGTTTATTAGATAAGTTAGTGGGCCTATATGTTTTATTTTTTAAAGCATGTACTGTATTGAAAACTTCCAACAATGTTACTGGATTCAAAAAATAGTATGTTTTTGATTTTTTATATTGCAATTAATCGGTCTATACGGTATTTTATTTGCTTCCAATATAGCAGCCTCGTTAAAATATTTGTTCAATTCGTCTTCCATACCTTGCAAATTTAAAAGCTTGTCGGATTTATTTGATTTTCTCGTAAGTTCATTAATTATGGTCCATGATGTTTTAGTTTTCTTGTCACTTAACACTATTTGGTTTAAAAGTTCATTTTTCTTTTGCTGACATAGTAATATGTCATATTCCTTTTTTACTTTCGCATATAGTGTACTTGCTTCGACATGAAAATTTTTAACTATAGATAAATAATCTAGGAGTGCTTTTGTACTTACTATATCGGCATTATGTTTACCTTTAGAATATTTACGTTTATTATGAAAGCTAACTTTTGGATAGGACCCATTCAATGCATCATTGATAAGGTTCATAAAATTTGCCCAAGCTTGATCAACATCATTTACAAAAATATTACTCCAGTTTGTGTATGAACTTAAATATTGTACAAATTTATTAATATTACTTGTAGACCAATTACGCCTTTTCGCATTATTAACATTTTCAATACCGTCCAACTTGGTCAACCAAGATATTTTTTGAGCAAGATGATCAGAAATATGTGTATCATATAATATGTGTTGATTCTTGTATGGTTGTTGTAGCGTTATAAGAATTTATTAAGCTTCGAAACTCAATGGAATCATGGGTTTTACTATCTAAATCGATATTAAAGTTACCCGCGATAAAGTACGTAACATTTTCCAAGAATAGTTTCTCTAGCAGTCTTTCGAATTTACTTAAAAACTCACAAATTGTGTTTTTACCAGAAGCACGATACACTACTACACCCACATATTTGTTAGACCATTCCACCGCCACATATTCAAAGGATCCGCACGTAGCCATATTACGAGAGTAGATTGAAAAGTTTCCGGAATGGGCAAGAAAACGCAGTAATTAAACAGGTTTTTATTTTTATTTTTCAACATAGTACCCTTGCAGGGCGATACACTTTTTCCAGCGGTGCTCCAACTTTTTTAAGCCTTCAGAAAAATATGATTTCGGGAACGGCAAAATAAGCTTTAGTGGCGTCGATGACCTCCTCATTTGACGTAAAGCGCTTGCCTCCGAGCCAAGTCTTCATGTTTGTGAACAAAAAGAAGTCGCACGGGACCAGATCTGGAGAGTACGGGGGATGCGGCACCACCTCGTAGCCCAATTCAACCAGTTTAGCATTGGCGATTCGGGATGAATGGGCCGGCGCGTTGTCGTGGTGGAAGAGCACTTTTTTCGGCTGCAAATGAGGCCGTTTCTCCTTCAATATGCCGTTGAATTGATCCAATAAATCGCTGTGATAGTACATCCCTTCTGCAAAAAGTCGATGTGTATCACACCTTGCGAATCCCAAAAAACGGTGGCCATGACCTTTCCAGCCGATGGGACAGTCTTTGCCTTCTTCGGAGCAGATTCGCCTGGAGAAATCCACTGTTTCGACTGCTGCTTGGTTTCTGGTGTGTAGTGGTGGATCCATGTTTCGTCCACGGTCACGAATCGGCGAAAAAAATCCGTTGGATTACGCTTTAGCACGATTTCACTTGTTGTCCATGGTCAACAAACGCGGTACCCATCGCGCCGACAGCTTCCTCATGCCCAAATGTTCGTGCACGATATTTTGCACACGTTCATATAAGATGCCCGTGGTCTCTACTATTTCGCGCAACTTCACTCGTCGATCGGCTAACACGAGATCATGGACTTTGTCGACCATTTCTTCATTTGTGCCACGTTTGAACTCGCTCACCCAGAAACTAATAGTCGAAAATGAAGATGTGGATGTGCCATGAACTTTCTGCAAAATATTTCGTATCTCCGTTGCCTTTTTCCCATCCATCCAGAAATGTTTGATGACTGCACGAAATTCGTGTTTATCCATTTTTGCAAAAGTGCCTGACTTGCTTCACAAGATATCCTAGTAAACAAAAACGGAACGACGCACGTGTCTCAAAATTTGACAGCTTACCTAAAATAGGTTAGCTTAGACAACCATCATAACAATTTCACGATATGAGCGCCATCTCTTGCCCATTCTGGAAACTTTCCAATCTACGCTCGTACATATGTCCAATCTTTCCTTGCATTGAAATCCTGTCCGTGCAAAAATAGCAGCTCCTCCATATGCGGTAGTACGACGGTAGGGAACTGGTCTGGAATACGACGTTACTAATATGAAATTTTGGATTGACGTTTTCTTTAAATTGTTCTCGGTTTGCCAATGTTCGTTAACAGCTAACAGTCGACACTTCTCATGACTGTGTAGCAGTTCGCTGATATTAAGCGTACTATTATTTAGTGATCTTACATTACAGTGAATTATAGACATATATTTTTCATTTTTATTCCTAGTTATTAAATTTGTATTTGTGTTTTCTTGCGTTCCGCAAAAAAAGAATACTTTTGAATTTTTAGATTACTTGGCCAATTGCTTCCATCAGTAAATTTCTCTTCGAATTTTTTTTCATATTCAATTTTAAATGCCGTTTCCCTTTCATTCAGAATAGCGAGTTTTGTTACTTTTAAATATCCATTTGCACAAATATTATTTCGGATATAATGTTCAACATCTTTCTCTGTCGTGTTTGGATTTGCACGTCCTAAGAAATAATATGCTAATCTTGGAACAGCTAGTAATTTGTCATTAGTTCCAGTTCCCATAATTACTTCGCTCCTTCGTTTTTTTTTCGAATGAACAGTTGTCCATTCATGAATTTTATCAACCTGATTTTGGGATACTGATTTATTGTTTTTATTGTCATTAACTCGCGGAGAATTTCGATCGGAGGTGAGTATTTTTTGTTTCGTGTTTGATATGGTGGGCAGTGCTGCATTTTTCTGACGCTTTAATTCGTTGTTAGAATTTTCTTTTTAAAGTGAATACTGGGTCCATCTTTTTACCACTTGTAGAACTATTAGTTTGATTTACAAGTTTAGTTTTAGTGGACTTGCAGATTTCTTCATTGTTTTCGGTTTTGTTCAAGCGATCTAATAAGTATTTGTTTGTTATTATTAACGATTCATTATTTAGTGTTAATGAACGATTCATGTCTTCCAACTGCTTAATTATTTGTGAGAGATGTGCAATTTTTAAATTTAACGTGGAATTTGTTTCCAAATCCACATCTTCCTCGTCAACAGCTACTATGTTAACCTCACTTACGCTGCTACATCTTTTGTGGCTTGCACAGAGGTGTAAATCAAAGCACGATCGATGGTAGCACTTGTTACACCCACTACACTGTTTTGCATTTGTCACGTTTTGCTTACACTTGTTACATTTGGTCGTTTTTGCACTAGTATCGTTTGAGAATACTACCGCCGACGCCATTTTTTTGAAAAAATATAATATTAGTATTATTAATTTAATTTTATAACTCCTATAAATATTGAAATATCACTTATTAAACATGTTTACAAAGGTTTTTAAAGCTCTGCAGCCATTCTAACCAAAAAATAAAACGCACTGTATAAACCAATAGTTGATTTAAATGTACATATGTATACAAATCTATTCTACACTTGCTCAAATCTTGCATACATAAACACAAACTGATATTATCTAACAATCTCAAACTGGCCGGTTGCGCTGGGGCAAATGGGCGGGCGTAGGGTAGAAGAAAGGGCATCGGTATAATACGGATTTTACGCCTGATCTAGCGGATATCTCGCAAAATGATCACTTCACCTTTTACCATTTAACCTTAGAATTGATTTAAAACCGAAGGAGCTAATCGGATAGCTTGAAAATGTTCTTTCCATACCACTGCAAGACTATAATTAAGTTTTTCTCAGTTAACCTTTCAATAAAAGACTCTAAGATAACAAAATATCGTCTCTACAAATATTCCCCTAAAGAAATATTAAAGATATTTTGCTATGGTCGAATTGTCGGATATTAAGGCATTATTCAGAAATTATTTCGCAGACATTTTTTTTATACTGTAAGTAATTTTTTTATCAGAGATTACTTACATATTCAAAATTGAAAATTTAATATTAAATAACAAAATGCTAACAACCAGATTAATACTAGATCTCTCAATACTATTAGCACGAGTTGGACTATATGCCCTTATTTAATTTAGTAGCTAACTTACATATACTTTAATCATATTTATAGTTACGGTATCTATTTCTGTTTTGTAATATTCGTTTAATCGACGAAACAATTAATTTTTATTGATTGAAGAAAATATATCTTTTGTTTTTGTTTTGTTTATATATGTGTATATTTCTGTTTGTTTAACAATTGCATGTTTAAATACATATTATTGCAATTTATTAAAATCAAAATAGCGTTTATGATAAATTTGTCTCTCCTGTATTGTATTTGGATAGACCCATCTACACCATCATTTTTCCTCTCAGAATTATTGACCGCCCGATGGTGATTTGAGCCCCCGACCCTGGCGCCCGTTACCTGGTACTCTACTTAATTGCCCCGCCTCTGCAATTAATAAGTACAAAGTACAAACTATAATCATGTTTACGTAATGGTTATGCATTAGAGGTAACTAAGTTAAAGGTGATCGAGTGGGATTATGTGCAAGTTGCATTTGCTTTGTGTGTGATAATTCGCGTTAAGGGTAATTGTTGCATCAGCTTCGTTCCACAATAATTTGCAAAATTCAGTATTACAAATTTAGATATGGTTTAATACAGTATTTATTTTCATAAAACACCAATTATGAATATTATTATTAACATAAAAGTTAAATGAGCTTGAATACTTACAAAAGAAACCGGTTTTTATAGTTCTTAGTTTTGTCAGAAAATCAGATTATTTTACAGGATTCGTTATATTTTCTTTTTATAGTCAAAACTGGCAATTTTTAACACCAAAATGAACATATTAATCAAGGTTAATTAACTCTAAAAACTTTGCAAACTTCACTCTGTTGATCTTATATCATTAAGTGTCTTTAATTCGTCGTCTTTTACCATTCTTGAAATTTCAAAACCATTCCTTATATGAATCATTAGTTGAGCATTGAAGCATATGGTTCATTTGTACTTTTGTTCCAATTAAAATTGGAAATTCTTGCACTTTATCTTTATTTAAACTTTATCAAACATGGTTACAATATATACAAATAAATTAATGAGGCATTCACAATATTCTAGAAAAAAAAACACATACATATAATTTTAACATGTTGCTAAGTTAACATTAAATTTGATATATTCCAAAACAACAAACGAAACGCATTAGAAACTAAATATTATTATCTGAAACTTTAATCTAGAACTGATCTAAAACTACCAAAGTGTTGCAACTCTTTCAAATGTATTGATATATCAACATAAATTTTTTAAATAACCATATAAAATAATAATTTTATAAGGACATTGGTATAGTTTTTTTCTATATCTATAGTTATGGCAAAATAATTTATTTATCAAAACAAAACATATATTTATCATGAAACAGTTATTAATGAAGTTGCTATCATTTGTAACAATAAGTTTGCTGTTTCATAAAATTAAATGTTGCGGTCAAAATCATTTTGATCAGTTCAAATATTTATTGAGCTGATCATCCGTCTATATTATGGTTGAATAATAATTGTTTTACAGAAGTTTTGGTTTTCCTATGACATTTTTAATTAGAAGGTTAATTAAATACTTTGTTTGTATAACTGAATTCAATTTATGATTAATTACGTATAACAAAATAGAAGCATACATTGTAAACGAGTTAATTTAAGAGTGTTGTCCTTAGTTGTAACACTATTAAACTGTGCAGATTTTGGTCGATTATTAACACCACCAATTTTAACAAGTCTCTGAAACATTTTAAAACCGTATATTTGGAGATCAGCTCTCGGATAATTTAAGTGAAATGCGCAGCTTCTTTTCTTGTCAATATATTCAATTCAGAAAAAGCCTACTGGCAAAATTATTAAAGACCTCTTCTGTTAAGTGTACCATTTTTGTTAAGTTTCTATTATTGAATTCAGAATGGTGAAATCGATCCTTAGTGCTACATATCAACTGAGTCTTTAATGTAAAAATCAATTGATAATAAAATGTCATAAAGATACTATAAATACAAAATATAAAAATACTATACTTCATTTTAGCTGTCGTTACATGCTTCTCTTATATTCCCCTCCACAAGTATTCTCTCATTGCCTTTCTCACTTCTCTCTTTACATGTCGACATTTTTCAACGAATTATTTACACATTTTCTCAGGTTTCCCTCCACTTTCTTTTCGAAACTTACATGAAATCCTCCGACTCTCTCATAGAGCTAACTTCATTTCATTTAACCTTCTCTATTCTGTTTCTCATATTACTTTTGATATATTTAATAGACTTAATAATTATACTATATAGGTTATAGGTTAAGTAGGGTCTTAGTGAGGTGTGTTAGCATCTCGTGAATTGCGACCTAACTTGACCAATCACTTCCCAAGCAGTCCCACGTCCACCATGAACCTGGTAACTATCTTGGGGGTGATAATGCCCACTTCTTCGGGGGATAATCGGTCCGTGCCGAAGTGTGAAAGACGCTTGTGAGCAATCGCGACACAAGTGCATAGTATGTGCTCGGTAGTTTCATCTGCCGAATCACACAATCTCTTATCCCATTTTCCGCAAATGATATCGGAGGGCACAATGCCCTGTCATGAGTCCGGTGAAAGTTCTTAGCTCGTTCCTTGTGAGTTCAAGCACCTTGTGGCTGTGATCGAGTTTCAGGAGTCGTTTTGATTGACGTAGACCTGGTACATTGTTCCAATACTTACGTCTTCTGCCCTCTTTCCATGTTTGCACCACCTCTCTTCTATGCGCCATGGGGAGTCCACAAAACGGCTCTGGTCCTATAGGAGTGGCATTTGCACCTCTTTTGAGTTCATCGGCCACTTCGTTGCCTTTAATATCCCCGTGCCCTGGGACCCACATGAGGGTCAACAAGTTGTTCTTCGCCAGTTGCGAGATGGATCTTCGACATTCCCAGACAGTCCGTGAGCCGTGACTATAGGCTCGAACGGCCTTTAATGCGGCTTGGCTGTCTGAGCAGATGTATATATGCGCGCTATTTAGGTGCCTATTCAAGCATTCTCTGGCGCACATATCAATTGCAATCGTTTCCGCTTGCAAAATCGTGGGCGTCGTGACCAGAGCCATGAAGCTCCTGTGGTTTTGGTTAGGCCCATAAATGCCTATTCCAGTACCTCTGGTATTCTTGGCACCATCCGTGTATCAAGCTTTCTATTAATTGTACTATCAAGGTAGCTGAATTGTGAGGGATGTTAAAAAGAAGGTAAAAGGTAATAATTAGATAGTTAGTAATACGGAATACAGAAATCCTGTTGTCATTTTTATAAACCAAGGCAAAAAATTGCAAATCTGACCACAAACATTTTAATCACCACTAAAATTCCCAATAAATGTGTGTAATTCAATTTGTGATCAATATTAAAGAAAAACATTAATTGGCAATGAACCCTAACTATCCCAGATTATATAGCTTTCTTAAAATTTAAAATTAATAAGATAAATCCCCGATCATTTTGTTAATTCTTCCGCTTAAAAAATTGCTTGTCAACTCAATTTATTTTAAAAACAAACAAAAATAAATTTAAAATTAAATTTCTAGACTTCCCAATAACAAAAACTAATTAAATACTATGGTGAACTTATTAAAATTCGTTGCAGTATTGTATCAATAACTGGCACTGTTTGAAAATTTGCCAGATCATTAAATATTCAGAGTTCACTTAATCACTTCTGACATTTATAATAGGATCTGGTTATTGTTTACTTCGGTACTAATTTTATTTTTTTTAATTCCTCAATTTCTCCACTTTTATTTAATGCATGGATAAGATTATTTACATTTTTATATTCAGAAAAAACTTCCCTTGTAGATGAATAAAAAATAAACATACAGAGCAATTTGAGAAAAAAAGTCTTTAGTCAAATACTAATAAATTAATTTTAATTGTTCAAATCGAATCCAAAACACCTATAGATTTTCGTCGCCCGGTATATATGTTGGTACAGATAGTTTCGTGAAGATTATTTTTATTCAATGAAACAATTCCACTTAAATTTTCGAATTTTCAAATTTTAATAGTTCTGAAATGAATCCTTTTGTAACGTTTCAGCCAAGTCGAATGGGTCTTCTTCAGGCATCGTTCGTTTTGAAATTGAGATCGGGGAGAGAAAGCCCATCATAGGACACCTTTATAGTAGGGTGTTAGACTCTTTCCAACTTAAACCACTCCTCCGCTATCGTTGTTGGCTCTAAGCTTTGGGGTGATAATCGAGCACCAATTAGGATCATACGTGGCCTTCGATGTTTGCTGTCAGCAGTGATATAGTATTTTGTAAATTTTATTCCAGCCTGGATATTGTCATCTATTTTGCTGTACAAGTTGATGTATAGAATCGTGCTTTGATGGAGTGCACTATTTATACCTGTGGTAATAGTGGTTGACATTTAGTGGCGCTTGTGCGGTTTTTCATAATTGGGCCGAACGAATTAACAGGGATTTCATGTTACCTGAGGGAATTATTAGCTCTGAGTAAGGAAACATGCTTGTTGCATTAATTGAATTTCTATTTGGGGGTTAGTCGTTGGGCATCGTCGCGTTTGTTGAAATTATCTGTACGTTTTTCTATTTCAATTGCCTCACGGATAATCCTCTTACTAAAATGGGCTACTACTATGATGGAATTCGTGGTTTATCTTAAGTCCCCTGGATAACACTCAAAACTCAGGGGACTCAAGATTAACTTCGACACCAGAGATGAAAAAGGTAAATCTTTTTAGACTGCTCTGGTCATGGTGATGGCGAAAAGCGGCATCTCTTTGTACGAGTTTATTCTATATATATATAAAACTAAAAAGTTTTGCTGTGGAGTGCATGATCTTGTTTTTTTTTGGTTGGATCAATTTTTAGCTGTAGTAGACATGATGATATAAGTTCATGGGCCACGAATAATTTTGGATATGAGCAAATGCAAAATTGTTGTCTTTTGTTATGACGCCGATGGAGACTTTACCTAGTGGTTTGTCTGAAAAATTCGTTTTCAATTTTTCGTTTTACGATGCTGAGTTTTAGTGCTAGTTTTTCGTATTTCTTATCAAGCTTGTCGGTGGACAGTGAAATCGTGTTTTTAGTTCGGAATTGGAATAGTTGATCACAAAGTATTCAAAGCGTAGAGTGAATTTTGTTAGAGAGTAGGAGGGGAAGTGTGAGGAGTTGCTCATCGGATTGGGTTCTCTGAATTGCCTCTTGAATTAGTACTCGGCTGGCTCTGTTTGGGATGGATCACGTCCGTTTCCAGTGGGTATGATATTGTAATTTGGAATAACTTGGCAGGGTATTTTGGTTGTGGCATCTTTTGTGAAAATGTAAATTACACATTAGTTTACCGTTTAAATGTTCGAATTTCGAATCTCGTGCAGGGTCTTCTTTCAATATAAAATAAATTTTATTAAATAAATCAAAAAATACATGCAGGTCTAGTAACATTAAACTCAAAGTCTTTATTTATAACCCTACATATTTTGGCAATAATATTCTGAATTGAAAACATAATCTAAATATTGCACACCTGTTAAGTAACATAATAATTAATATATTTTTTTCTCTTGAATTGATTAAGTGGTAAGTAAGTGGTAGGTACTAAACTAATGTAATGATGTTTATACTAGAGGCAATCTTTTTACAAAGTCGATATTTCTGTGCACGTTAATAAATATCATGCAATTAGCTAAAAAGTAACGTTTACTTGTTTCAAAAAGGTAGAAGAATCATTCATGTAAATTATAAACATTATTTTCCCCGGACAGAACATTATGTTACAGCATGGTAGTCGGTAGTATCGCCAATAGACACGTAATCTTCTTAAAGTTAAGTTTTGTTAATGGCAAGCCAAGTTGCCGAAGCTAAATGCAATTAATAATGAAACAATGTAAACAAGCATTTTATTTTATATTCAAAATTGATAACACTGTAGAAAACTAAAGATCCAACAATATTATCAGTACTACTGTTGCAAAAAGTCAATAATGTATTTTAAAGACATTGTTATCTTTCTTCTGGATTTGATTTAAACGGTTGTTTAATAATTGTATTTTCGAGTTTTTATAGTTGTTAAAATTTGCACAAGGTTCTTTTTCGTAGGATCAAATGGACGGCTTCCATTAATTATAAAATAAACATTTTCACATTGAATGATTTATAAACAAATATATTAGAAAATTTCTTTATACCAGAAAATATCGAATACAAAATAAAACTATTGTGTTGACTAATTCGTGAATTGAAAGCGAGTGTGTTCTCCATTCAGAAGAAAACATCTTGAGGCTGGTGGTGCGGTACTTTCTTCTAGGAACAAGGGTGCATGTTTTTCTGTTGGGGATAATCTCTAAAAAAATCTCTTGTCTGCTTTCTTCCCAAAAGACTGAGGGTGGCTAATCTCTCCTCCGAAAGAGCCATGTCGCTCGTAGATACCACTGATTGTAAATCGTACTTAGCGATAACAGTAATAAGATTTTATGATTGGCATAATCGAAAACTCACACTCGCACAGTGTAATTATTTAGAAAGTATAAATGTCATCCTTTATATTAAGAAGGGATCTGATTGTCTATTAACAGCCATCTATATATTTTTATTTCTCTTAAAATTACATTGGCTAATAATAATACACATTTTTATTGACAAACTTTATAGATATTTACATTTAAATAATAAATAATGAATGATGTTTTAGTGAGTTAGTTTTTCAGAAGTCTATCGATCAGAGGTCTCTCTGCCTTACATTCTCTATTAAATCGTCTTGTAATAATAACCGTATTATTTTGCTAATTAAATAAATTAAATGATAGAGGTCTGTAATTGTACAATCTTTTTTATTACCTTCTATAAAGTTTGGAATCACCTTAGACTATTCAAAAAATGCAGGACTTGAATTTAGCTTCAAATGGATCAGTTGGCTTGGAGTGAAAAGAATCGGCGAAGTTTATTTCATATATGAGTTCTTTATAACAGTTCTGCTGAAAACTCGTACCGTTTCTATTAGATGGCTCCGCTAGAGATTTTCCATATGATTTTCAGCGTGAACTAAATGATACGTGACAAAATTTGACAGCGATTGGACAATTGGTTCGTATTTCAAATTTACCTTAACTCTTTTCAATTTTAAGATATTTTGAAAAAACAAAATTTGCCAATTTTAATTTTCCTCAATAACTTGATAACGCCTACCGCGACCTCTATTAAACCTTTACATTATTCAGACACTTTTTTAAGACAAATTTTTTGGTGTAAACAGAAACCCCCGATTCGCATTTGTTTTCAGTTTATTAGCGCTATCTTTAGTTTTTATTATGGTGGCCATATTTCGGTTTATTAGATAGTACTTAAAAAGTGCTTTTCAACGATGTATGACATGGTTGAAATTTTTTTAGTTACAAGCAAAATATTAATAAAAACGTAAATTAATCTTAAATATGACAGTTGAAAGTGAAATTATAGAAATAAAAAGTACTTAAATGTCATATTGACTCAAAGATATTGTTCAATATGACGACCATTCTGTTCTACACACTTTTCACATCTTGTTCTATAAGAATTACAAACTCTACGTAGTGTGTTTCCGTTTACTAATTATAGCACATCTATTACTCTTTGTTCAAAAATGTCCCGAGTTTCTGGTGGTTCAAAACTAAACACTTCGTTTTTAGTGGTACCCCATAAATAAAAGTCAATGGGGTGTAAGGTCGGATGATCTGATGATCTTGCAGGCCATTGCATTGGTCCGTTATTTGAAATCACTCTTTCATTAAAGTTTACTCTCAACAAATGTTGCACGTTACGAGTTTTATGGGCCGGGCAACCATCTTGCTGGATCCAGATGATTTGCATGTCTATGGGATTAATAATTGGTCTCAAACCAGGCATTATCTCATTTGTTAGTAGCTACAAATATATGCTACCAGTTAATTTGCAATCAAAAATGAAAGGACCTATTAAGTGACTATCTAAAACGAAAAGAATTTAAAAAAAAATAAAAATATAAACAAAATTTCAAACCAATTATACAGGATTAGTAATTAAAACCAAATCGAACTTGAAATCTTCTTTGATTTACCAAATGGGGATTTTCAGTAGACCAATGATGATTGTAATTCCTATTGAAAACTCCACAATTAGTAAATCGTGTGTCATCTGTCCATAGTATATTCATAGGAACATTAGCGTCATCTTTGAATTTTTGAAGGTACCACCTGCTAAACTGCAATCTTGGGTGATAGTTATTATCATTTAAACCTTGTACATTTGTTGGTTTGTACGGGTTGGTTTCTACAAAATATTAGTTCGACGTGTATCAGCATCATTAACTTCATAGTTAGCTCGTTTTTTCGAAGCTTCCAAAGAATACATCCAACATTCATATTTTCTTCGTTTGAATATGTATGTGCCATTATTAATACTTATAAATCGTAATACTTGAAAATAAATAATTATTTATCACTAAAGTAGATACAGGGTTTGAATTAACTTATTTCTGTAGCGCTAATTGTACTTTGACAGGTTAGTGTTTTGTTTTATTGTTTTACACTGATGTTTAATACTATAGCTTACTAATTTTATTGGGCAACCTGTATTTTTGTTAATAATGAAATTAAATGTCAGTATCTTTTCTTTATTTTACATTATAACTTAGAATGTAGTTTTACTTTCATTTGTCATTGGTGTTTACTTTTTAAGCCCTATGTAATAAATATAAAATCCAATATGGCCACCATAAGAAAAACAAAAGATAGCGCTAGTAACCTCGAAACGAATGCGTTTCTGTTTACACAAAAAAAATTGTCTTAAAAAGTGTCTGAATGATGTAAAGATTTAATAGAGGTCGCGTTAGGTGTTATCGAGTTATTGTGGAAATTACTTTTCAAACAAACTACTTGGCAAATTTTGTTTTTTTCAAAATATCTTCAAATTGAAAAGAGTTAAGGTAAATTTGAAATAGGATTTGTTATGAACACTGTTTTCTGCAAAACATTCCCCATTTAATCGTTGCTCTATCTCTTCTAATAACAGAGATACCAATGGTGAGCATCGAAATTGGGACACAGTGTATAATGGTTGATATATTTTTTGCTTCTTTATGGACACTAAAGGCATTTTCTAAGGATACGACAGCATTGTTTAGAGCAGATCTGTGAACAATTTTATTAACATTTTTATAAAACGTCTATTTTTATGAAACAAAGTGATAAAATCTAGCCAGTAGTTTATTGTTTTTTTGTTGTTTTCATTGTATTTAGTAAGAATAAATTTGCATAAATACAACAGTCAATGAGTAATTAACTGTTATTTTTGCAAATTGTTTGTTCACGATTTCCTTCTGAACTTTAAAAATGACATAGATTTTCAATAACTTGATCAACTAAAATGATTGGATGAGAGGGTTATGACCCAGAATGTCAATGTTATCTGTTTATAGCCGGATACGGTCTTATAGGTTGCGTTCATATTATACATTGTCTAGGCAGGGTAGAGTGGAGTAATGAAAGAGCAAATTGGTCGGAAGAATAGCATCGAATTGTGTTAAGTCCCCATTTTGCTTGTGAGCCCATAATGGTCGTAATAGAGCTAGACGGATGTATGGAGAAAGTAAAAATCTAATATTTCTTGTATAACACAACGAAGCCTTCATACAAGAAGTGATTATATAAAAATTGAAGTATTTTATTATTTATTTATTTTGAAACGAAGCATTATAAATATAAGTATTAGTTGGAGATCTTTTTCAATGTACGATTAATACTATCTATAAATAATTTGATGCCATAATCAAATATTTTATTTTATAGTTTTAATTCACTTGCGGTTACCTTTTCCCTTCTGACGTAATGCAATTATTAGACTAGGAAACAATTAAATTATGTTTTGTGGATATGAAGTCAATTCAATAAGAGCTATTTCCAATGCAAAGCTTGGAAAATATTAACTTATAAATAGATATTTCTTAAAAATTCTTTAAAAGCCGCAGAGTAATAAATCAATATCGCAAGCCCTCTTGGATAATATAAGATACCAATTTCCCTCAGTGCTTTCAATTTTAAACCTAGAGACATTAAAATAACAGAAAGCAACCTTCCATTATTTATAGTAGTGCTTCGATATCGACGACGTGCTCCTTCCGATGTGTTGTTTGTATATTTGTGTATATGTGTGTGTGTGTGTGTGTGTAAATGAGCTAGTTTAAAGATCGCTTACGTCGCTCTAATTAATTGTATCCTAATGGCGAATAGTACCAGTCACTTATTCAATTGCTTACCTTACCCTACCGCCTTCATATATATTATATTAACTTGTTGATGTATATATTTCTAGGTTAAGTTTATTATAAGTAATATGTATATACAATGTTCAAGGGGATTCCCGTTTATAATAATAATTATTAATAACAATAAATTATTATAAATTTTATTTGTGAGTTTTCCGAGTGAGGACGTGTCTATCAGTGGTTGTCGTTTTTTCCAAATAACATTGATTTTAGTATAAAGAGAAGTTACATATTTTAATATCATTATTATTTTGAGGATGCTTAAATTTGGCGAAATCAAATTAAATTTTTTCTCTTCTTTCCTACAACTCAGTAGCGCATTAAATGTGAAGTTAACTGCGCTGTTTTAATAAAGAGACAATATGGGCTATTTACAAATATTATTTATTCGTGAATTCGATATCTTTCACGGTCAATTTTTTGTCATATCACAAACAATTTTTGCGAATGAAATAAATTAATAAAATTCAAAAATTTACAATATAAAAACATAAATTTAATTTACTAAATAATAAACTATTTAATAACAATAACTTTAACTTACTACATACACGATGTAGTGCAATAGAGTATAATATGAATGATTGTACAAAATGCAATAAAAAGGGACTATGTAACCTCCTGCAACGGTAATGCCCGCTTGCACTACGAGTATTCAACTATAAAGGAGTTGACCTACAAAGCAAAGGGAGGAAAATGCTAAAAAAAAATCATGGAAGTGTGATTTGTATAGGAGCTCGCCAGATTCTAGTACAGATTCCAATAAAAGAATCAGAGACTCTAGTAACGATAAAAGCATCAGTGCAAGCAAGTCCGAACAATTTATTATAGAGATGCGGGAAATAAATTCTTTCATCCAAACTGACCAAGTTCAATTTGAAGAACAAAATAAAATTCAATTTTTTTTAGCGATCAATATGAAGATTTAAAAAAATAGGCAAAAGAATTTATTACAACACATTAAAGAATTAGAATCCTGTATCGACAATTTACACAAAGAAAATAAGCAAAATTATTGAAAAATTATTGAATTAAATAAACGAGGAACTAAAATTGACAAAATCCCTTGAAGTATTTACTGATACTGCCAAAAGTACCTATATTGTAAATGAGAGTACAGAATATCTAGTGTGCGAAACATGGGTTTAGATATGCATAATAATTATATAAAGTTCCTACAGAGAATAATTAATACATAATAATATATAAAATACAACTAACAAGCCTATAATTAGTGTAGAACTGTTAAAACAGGGGCTGAAACTAGAAATTTTAAAATACAAAAATAAGGATATACTAAATAGAAACATGGTAAATACTTTATTCATTGCACTCTTGATGAAACGAAATTATAACATTACGTCAATTTAAATTAGAATACAAAAAATGTGAAACATAAAAAGTGTTCTAATTTAAAATTACCTAATGCTAAATCGAAACATACTCCGGGAAAAACAAAATTTATGAATCGTTAACAAACAAGTTACTTTGGGAAACCAGAAATAAATCTTATAGTGCAAATGGAATGGTCGAAGATAAATAACACGAATACTAATATTATTATTATAATTAAATAATTAAATTATTGAAATATAAATTCTTTAGTTGGACATTTCAACAGTTACATCTCATATATAAATAAAAGTATTAATAATTTGGATCATGGTAATTTCTGAAATGAAAATGGAAGAAAAAGCTTTAGAAAATGTAACATAAATGGGTAATATAAGGTAAGTATAATTTGAGTTTCCAAGAAACAAATATAGAATCAAATTATTTTGAAGTCATGCATCTGGTTATTAATTTAACTAAGATAAAATTGCATATTTTATCAGTATATAGACCTGTAAACTTACAACCGGAAGATTTTATTTTAGAACTAGGTGAATACTTCTTAAACTACAATCACATTAGGAATTGTATAGTTATAGGTGATATCAATATTAATATCTTAATCAGCAACAACATTACACAAAATTATGAAAATCTCATGTGACTAAATGGATTTATGAAACGAGTTAATATGTCAATTTAGAAATGATATAAATCATCTTATCCCTGGATCACTGAAATGAAGAAACGTGACAACATCTTTCAAACTTGTACAAAATGTACAAAAACCATCGACATCAAATTACATACATAGTTAAAAGGGAAAAACAAAAATATTATCATAATTTATTTCATAAAATGAAAAACATGGGAGAACATAAAAGGATGTAAAAATTAATAGTGAGGAAAATAAATTTTCTTTATGAGCATTTCTGCACTTATGTTTTACATTTTACTGTAAAAACTCCAGCTAACAGTTAAAACAACTACTCCCCGTACTAAAGCACCGCCAGGCATTGAATGACATAACTGTTAACTGTCGTTACATGTCTGAAATAATATTCAGCACGATGTAACAATTTTTGTGGTGTAATCTTTTTTTTTAACCGCTCCTCGAAAAGTGTTATGCAATGACAATCTGCAGACACGTGTTTCGCTGTATCACAGCTAGAAGCATAAAAGGATGTTATAAAAGAGGAATACAGATAAAACTGCAATACGCAAACATTTTGATTTTCCGGATTTCGACAACAATCTCAAACAATTTTGCACAACGCTTTTCTGAAACGACCGCAAATATTTTGCATAAATGCGATTAACATGTTTACAATAAAGTCAATAAAGACATTAATATATTATCAACATTTCTACCAAATGCCACTGAAGAGGAAGTTCTTTCTATAATTAATAATCTATTTATTTATTTATTTTTTTATTTACAACCTAACACTCGAAAGTCCAATTACAGGGCTACATCAGTAATACATTACATTGATACAATACAAAAAATAAACAAACTTATAAAAGAACAATAAATTGATAATTACCTTAGACAACATGGACGTCACTTAAATAAATTCACTAAGATTGTGTTTAAACATGGTAAATAATAAGGCAAAGATGTCAATATTATATGAGTATTGATTATGTATTAACATTTTTTTAATTTAAAAAAGTAGATTTTATTATTTTTAATTAAAAAAAAATTACTAACGCAAAATTATACATTTAGTGACATAGGCAAGTTAACAGCTCAATTCGTTTTTCAATTGTCATCGCCGAGAGACTTACACTTTTGCTTTTAACTCAAAAACGGCCACTGTTATCAAAGAGTGAAAAAGTTTCTAAAATAAATTAAAATGTGGAAAAATAAATGTAGATTTACGAGCAAACCAAAAAGTTCTGAGCAAACAAATTTAAGAACACCATGTATAGTATGGTTCCGTCGGTATTGAAAATATTTAGAAAAATGTGTTAAAATTTCTTAACTTTGATGGCCTGTATCTTGGTCATTTGAAGAAGATAAAGATAAAGTATAATAATTTTTTTTACGAATCATCATTTTTACTCTAGTGTATGTGGTTAATTTTATTCCCCGAGTCATAGAAACACACTGTATCATTTTCAGTCGTCTGCGTAAAGTACTAAGAAACTTGCACACGTCATTCATAAAAAGTAGTGGTGATCCTAGATTCTAGCCTTGGGAAATTACTTTTGATGTAATGTACCATTTGGATTTATACCATACACCTCAACAAGTTGACGACGACTATCAAGATATGATACAATAACGTTCAATATGTTTTCGAAGATAGTTTAGTAATAAGTATAGTGTGGTCCAAGTTTTCGAACGCTTTGGTTACATCGCCGCAGATAACATCAACTTGTTTTCTATTATTTATAGCATCTTATATATCTTGAGTAATGCCTATAAGATTTGTTGTGGTAGACCTACGTTTTATGAAGTCATGTTGTTGCATTGAAATGTACGGATCCACTTGATTGTATATATAGTCTGCTATTAAGGATTGCAATACTTTTGAAATATTGCTTAAAATTGCAATTGGTCTATAGTTCTCGATTGATTTACTTGATTCTGATTTGAGAACAGAGCAAATTCATCAACATCTTTCGATTTATTAGAAAATCTGCTAGTTTTTAAAATTAATTTCTATAGATGTGTGATAGGATCACACAACACAGGTGATATCTATTAATAGTACTGCTGGTATTAAATCTAGACCCATTGTCAGATTAGGTTCTAAGCTATTTAATTTTTTCAGGACGTCACCGATATCAATCTTGTGATCACCCAAGTGATTTTTATAATGATTTTCATCGTGGCTAGTATTGATATTAGGATAATCTGAATTATAACATTTCATCAAGTGGTTAGCAAATCCATAAGCTATATCAACTGGTGTGGTGAGAGTTATATCATTCAATGTCATTTCATCTGGTATAGGAAAGTTTTTACGTTTTGTATTTATGTAATTCAATACTAAGTTAGGATCATATGATATCTGTTGCTGCATTCGTTCGATGTATTTCGAATGCGCTGCAGAAATTTCTTGCTTACAGAGTCAAAGAAGCTCCTCCCTAACCTTTTCACGGTCAGCAATTTGATGCCATTTTAAATATCTCTGACAATGTTTTTGAGTTGATTTTTTTAAAGTGGAATTTATCCACGGAGCACTTCTATTCTCATGAACTTGTTTTTATCGTGGTACACATTTACCAAAAATTCCGTATAAAATCGCTGGAAAAAGTCACATGCTGATTCGATGTCGGAATAATGTCAATTAACCTTACTAATGTAATACCTGAATGTAATGGGTTTAACACTCGTTACTGGTGTATCTTTAAATATAGCAGTAAAACTTATAGCAGGATGATGAGGGTCATCAACAACCAATGAGGGAATGAATTTTTCTACGTCATAAAACCAATGAGGAAATAAGCAAATCGAGTACTCTATTATTCGCATTTTTAATATTATTAAACTGTTGTAATCCATTGTAATCAAGAAAGGTGTTCAATGCATTCAGTTTAGGACAATTAATACTGTTTTGTAATTTGGTATATTGAAATTACTAGCAATTACAATATTCTGCCCTGAGATGTGTGTTTCTATTCGTTCGAACAATATGGAATACTCATTTGCTGATGTTTCAGGTTTATTACTTTCCCTATATAGTATATATAGGGGAAGTATTGTTTTCGTGCATGAAAATGTCTGTGGGCGCTCTATCTCAAAAACGAATAATTCCTTTGAGATGAAATTTTAAACTTAAGGTTTTATAATTAAAAATTAGAACTGAAAAGCTGTAAACATTCCTAAACTGGAAGTGGTTGTTTACTCGAGGCGATTTTTGGATTTATCTCGATATTTTTCTAAATTTTAAAAATATTACATAACTCTTCCAACAAAAACTAAAGGGAATGAGAAACTGACCAAGTTTTATAAAAATATGTTTTTCATAAAGTGCTTAACATGCGAGAAAAAAATAAAAATCATAAAATTTTGACATTTTTGCCTAGTACTAATAAACTATGGGAGGTACATGAAATTTGTATAACAAGTAATTGTAAAGAATCCAAAATTGAGCAAATTATTAAAAATCGCCTTTTGCGTAAAACTCATAGTTTTAGAGAAAATGTAAGGAAAATATTATGATGGCTATATCAACATTTTTATATTTCTTTACATTTTACAATTTTTAATTAAAACACTCGCTTATGATTTAGTGATTGGAAGGTGGAATAGAGGCCGCCCACCCGCCCTACATATACATGATAACCTTAAATATTAATCGTTGATGATTTTGTTGCAAAAAATAATAAAATCTTATAACTAATAAAAAATAAAGCATAATCCAAATATAAGTTTAAATATAAATGGCCTTCTATAGCTAGTCCTATCTATTTTAGATTTAAAGTCTGCCCACCCATCATGCTTTAAAATTTTATGAATTACCTCAATTAAAAACTCTACTTTTTGAATTTCTTTTTAATTAAAAAAGTTCTGTAATTAATTTTACTCCAAACCGCGAGACGATCAGTTATTGAAATTTATATGTATATGTAGGGTGGGTGGGTCGCCTCTATCCCACCTTCTAATCAGTGAAACATCATCAAAAATTATTTGAAAAAATTGTATAATCAAATCTCAAAAAATTGCAATTATTTTGTATTTATTTATATTTTACAACTTTTAATTAAAACCCTCGTTTATGTTTTACTGATTGGAAGATGGGATAGAGGCCACCCACCCATCCTACATATACATGATAACTTTAATTGCTAAAGGTGGATGATTTTGCCATCAAACCTTTATGTAATAAAAAATGAAACAAAATCAAAATGTAATTTTAAATATAATTAACTTTCTATAGCAAATCTTATCTAACTTAGATTTAAAGTCTGTCCATCCATTATGCATAATATTTTTACTAAGTTACTCACTCAATTTTTTTTTCCATTTTAATTTTATTTTTATTTAAAAAGATTTGAAATTTATTTCATTGGATGATACAACAATACGATAAGGAACTAAAGTTTATATTTATATGTAGGGCGGGTGGGTGGCCTCTATCTCACCCTCCAGTCAGAAAAACATCATTAAAAATTATTTGAAAAATTTGTTGGTGCAATAATGTTGTGTTTATTTACGTTGTACAACATTTAATTAAAACCCTCCCTTATATTTTACTGATTTGAGGGTGGATTAGAGGCCACCCACCTACATATACATAATAATCCAGGACTGAACAAGTAGTATTTTGTTGATTTACATGATTTAAATAATTATTTGTGGTTAACTTATTTTATCTTCTCAAGAATTTAAAAATATAGTTTCATTTCTAGTTTTTAAATCAGCAAGTATCTAGCGAATCTTCCAACAACCCTCTTTTACACACACTACAGTTTCTTATACAGATGTCGATGATGGTTATATGTATCTTTAAAAACTTATTTTTCTTATTTAATACCTCATTGCATCAAATTGCCCAGTCTTTTGTTTCCAAATTGATGTACATGATTTACATAACTATTGGTTAACATTCACCTCTAGATTTCAAATCAGCAAACATCTAGGTCATTTGAGTTCTAACAACTTTCTTTTATATACACTACAGTTTCTTCTACAGATGTCAGTGATGGTTATATGAATCTTTGAAAGCTTATCTTTTTTAGTTTAATATTTCTTGGCGTCAAATTTTCTTTTTTTCTTTTTTTCCAAAATTGGACAGCCACATAATTCCATACCTACCTACCTGCTAACGGAATAATGAATATTATTTTTACAATCGCAATGATGATAACCCTCCTCAAAATACTGCTTGTGCAGTGATTTATTTCTAGTCCACAAGTATCATATTGATGTAAATCATCTAGAAATATTCAAAAAGATTTGAATTATTTCATTGGATACAACGAGGTGCTAAGGAATTAAGGTTTATATGTGTACATAGGGTGGGTGGCCTCTATCTCACCCTACAGTCATTCATTTTAGAGGTCGAGCTTGGTCAGTTTTTTCCCAAACGTATACATTTCTTTAATACTACAGTATTATTTATTGTACATAAAATTTGATCAGTTACTAAAAAGTCAGTATTGTTAGAAGAAGCCTGTATTATTACTCTTAGGATTGGGTAATGTAAATAATATTAAGTTAGTCTCACGCGATTTTTGATCTTCAAGCTCATTAATTACCGATAAATTAGTATCAGTAGTGGAATCTAAATTTCTATTTTCAATTGTGCAGAAAAATAAGGGTCCTGGAAGTTATGAAATGTTAGCAGCAGATGTCATCCATCACAGTGATATTTTTAGCTACACTAAAAAATATTTCATTAATTAATATAACAAGGATTTGTATGACCAAAAATTTAAAAAGCGCTAGTTATACCATTACACAAATGTGGTAGTAAATCGAAAAATTTAAATTGTTAAAATATTAGAAAGGTATATAGAACAAAAATCAAGAAGTTTTTTTAAAATAAATATGAAATACTAAATGATAAGAAATATGGTTATAGACAGAAACGAACATATGTCAAATTTAGTAAATACCACTGTACAACACGACTTTTTGCCAGGATGAAATATTTACTGATTATTGTCTCTTATAGTGTCCTAATGATGAAAACATATTTGAAATTTGTTCATCATCTAAAGTTTTTAAATAATTACATATAATATGGCGTTCGAAATTGGCTGATTTTTAGGTACATTGTTAAGAAAATAATTTTATTATAAAACAGTATTTTAATATTAGAAGACAAAATTGGTGCACTTCTCTTAGGAAATATATAAGTTAACTGTAGGCAAAATTTACCTTCTAAATTTAAAAATATATATAGGGTGGGCCACGAATAACGACCATTAAAAGTTTACGGGGTTCCTGCAAGAGGAAAAATCTGAAAAAATTCAACATTGTACGGTTGATTGCGATCTTCTCATGGAAAATATTTTTGACTTTCTATCACTTCCGGTTGTACCGGAAATGGCTACCAACTTTGTTATTTTAAATGGAACATACTGTATATTATTTTATTTTTAAATTCCTTGTTCGATTGCCTACCTCTCCATATGGGTTTATGTCAACTTAACTTTTACAGTTTTTGATTTAAAAATTTATTTGTCAAATATTGACCTCAAATAGGCGTTTAGAAAAATGCCTATAACTTCTAATAGGTACAAGATAGACACACGTGCGGCATCTTGTTTTGTACCTAATTGATTCTTCTACAACGGAAAAAAATTGACATGTGTCAATTTTGACAGTTGGTATTTCAAAAATATCAATATTTCAGCGCCCACTTAAAAACATCATATTTCAATTTTTTCAAATGGAATGACTAATATTTTATCTTATAGGGTGATTCGCAAGACAATTTGCTACAAAAAAGTATTATACATCACTATATCTAGAGCCAGTAGTTTTTAAGTTATTTCGAAATTTATTTCCTTTCACATTTCAATAATTCCTCTTATATTCACACAGGCACTATAGTAGGCTTCTGTCAATATTTATTGATTAGAATTAGGAAAAATTCGTCCGAATATTATTAAAATGAATCCCCAGTTACAACTTACAAATAAAACTGAAGCAAGAAGACTGGAATAAAATAATTTTTAAATAAGTAATTAAATGCAGGAACTGAAAAAGGTTGTCAGAAAAAAAATTATAAAAATTGTTCAAAATGATAACCATTAACATGTAAACACTGTACAGCACGTGTTGCGTCACCCTCTTATGTTGCTCGCCTATTTTTTTCTGAATTAAGATTCCGCGAATGCAGCTCGCACCCTTTCTTCCAATTCTTCTCGGGTATTGTCGGCATTTGCATAAACTTTATTTTTTATACGACCTCAAAGATATATGTGGATTTTCAATTGACACACATGTGATTGGTTTTTCTATTGAAAATACCTTCATGAGAGAAACTTGATTTGTTCGTACAAATTATATTAATTTTAAGCAACAACTCACAAAAATCAATCCTGTTCTCTGCATCTTGGAGTGGGGTTCTGCTTACTCTCAAATCCTCCTAGCAACCTGATGCGCGTTGATTTGCTTGAAAATAAGTCAAAACATTTACTTGAATTTCCTCATTCTCAGTTATTAGCTTTGGTTGATTTTTTTCTGCGTTTTGCTTTTCAAATAGTAGAAAATTTGACTCCAGTCTTCGAAACTTTTTTCTATCCATCGGCGGTAAGTGTGGATAAGTTTCGTTGAAAGTTTTCTCAACAATTCTGTTGCACTGGTCATATATGACAAATAAATTCATAATTTCTTTATTGGTATAGGTATTCATTTTATTATTACTCGAAAGAAGCGTACACAAATATTAATACGTTGGATTCAACAAATATTGTCAGAAGCCTACTATAGTGCCCGTGTAAATAGAACAGGAATCATTCAAATAAAAATTCTGAGAGGAAACTAATTTCGAAATAACTCAAAAACTACTGGCTCTAGATATAGGGATGTATAATACTTTTTTGTAGCAAAAGGTCTTGCGAATAACACTATGAGATAAAATATTGGTCATTCCATTTGAACAAATTGAAATATGATGTTTTTAAGTAGGCGCTGAAATATTGATATTTTTGAAATACCAACTGTCAAAATTGACACATGTCAATTTTTTTCCTTTGTAGAGGAATCCATTAGGTACAATACAAGATGGCGCTCGTGTATCTATCTTGTACCTACTAGACGTTATGGGCATTTTTCTAAACGCCTATTTGAGGTCAATATTTGACAAATAAATTTTTAAATCAAAAACTGTAAAAGTTAAGTTGATATAAACCCATATGGAGGGGTAGGCAATCGAACAAGGAATTTAAAAATAATATAATATACATTATGTTCCATTTAAAATAACAAAGTTGGTAACCATTTCCGGTACAACCGGAAGTGATAGAAAGTCAAAAATATTTTCCATGAGGAGATCGCAATCAACCGTACAATGTTGAATTTTTTCAGATTTTTCCTCTTGCAGGAACCCCGTAAACTTTTAATGGTCGTTATTCGTGGCCCACTCTGTATATATAAAATATTATATTTTTCCTCTAATTTTTTCTTATAATAATATTTTTTCGTAATCCTTTGACAACACTTATCTCATATATTAGATAAGAAAAGTACACCAATTATTTTTCTTTATATTTACGTATTTGTTTATAATAAAACAATTTCTTCGAAAATCTGGTTAATTAGTATCAAGTAAATACATGTCCAAGAAAAAGGAATATTTATAGACCCCCCAAACGACATATAATGCAAGATGCAATATGCGTTGAGAAACTTAATTTTAAGCAATAGCGGCGTGGATACGCTTTAAAGAAGTAGTGCAAAACTTTTTGGGAAATTTTAAATCTGCAAACTATATAACCATTGTAGAAAATATTTTAAAGGCATATAAAAACTTGAAGTGCATTATGTCTCTCAACATTCGCTTTCCCATTTAGATTTTCTTCAAGTAATTTGGGTGGCTTTAGCAATAAGCACTTAGGGAGATTCCATCAGAATATTTCAAAAATGTAAGTGCGATATCAAGGTCGATGGAATCCTAGTATTCTAGGAGATTACTGCTAGTCTTTAATACGGGAGACTTCTGAGACAAGTTATAAGGGCAAATGATTTAAATTGTGAAACATACCTACATTATATTCACTACGATATTGTAATATTGTAATAAAATGCATTATGTCCACTTTTCTTTAAGTTTTCCTGGAGAAATGGAGGTTGATGCAAAAAAAAGTAAGTGCATATTTGAAGCATATTTTAATTTATGGAAATCAGCTATTTTTAAGTTCTGGCAAATAATAATAATACTTGAATGCTTTTATTATATACAGACAGCAAGAAAATTATTAGAAACGGAGTTCAAAAATTTACAAAATCAATTAATAACAAACCAAGACAAAAATTAAGTTAATGTATGTCACCACACCAAATCGAATTCGAACTAATGATATGGCAATAAAATTCAATTGCAGTGATGGTCTACATGGTACTGAATCTATATCAAACTGCTATTGCAAACAACTTGGAACAACAAAATCACAGAAATATCTGGGAATAATCATAGATAACTTTTCATGGGATGAATATATTAACTCCTTGTGCAAAAAAATTAAGATATATTGTATATAAATTTTATTACTTGCATAAAATACTACCACAGCACACTTTAAAAACTATATACTATGCCTTAGTATAATCAATTATCAATTATTGTATCACAATATGTGGAACGATTTCCAATTGTCAAATAAATAAATTAATCACTTAGGTTAATTAATCAATTAATTAACATGAAAATGTTTTACCATGGCTTAACGAAGGATTTAATCCATCGTAAAATAATCACTTTGTAAACAAGTATAAATAAATGTACCCAAAAAGCAACAAATCTTCAACAGAACGATGATTTTCAGAATGTCAATATTTATAACACATTGAGTATAATAATAATAATAATAATAATAAACTATCTTTATTCCTACTAAAATATATAAACAAAGTACATATACTTAAAATAGAAATTAGCGTCAACAAAAAACACACAGAAAAAACAAATCGTTAAATTAAAGTGTATTATACAATTTTTGAGCTAAAAAATTCTTCAAGACTATATGGTTCCAATTTTAGTAAGACTTCAATCATTTTCTTTTTGAAACTATTTAAATTGTTTTCTAATTTAAGTTCTTGTGACAAGTTATTGTAAAATTTCATACACCTGTACTCTGCACCTTTTCCCGTAAATGCAAATTTATGAGTTGGATATACAAAATTATTTTTATAACGTGTGTTGTGATCATGCAATTGTCTTTTCGAAGAAAATAGGTGTTTCTGTTTCCAAACAAATAGTACACATTCAAGGATATACAGGGTGTCCCGTTAATGCGGGGAAATGGCTAGACCATAGATTCCTGGGATCAAAATATGACGATTTAACGCAACTTATCTATATCCAAACATTTATGGTTAAGCCGGAATTTGGCTTCAAAGTTTCAAAATTTTTTATTTTTTTTGTTTATAACAATTGAACGCTTTATTTGATTCGAATGAATGTACTTATTATTAATAAGTACCATAATATCATACATCATTTCAGTTATTGTTGGCATTAGTGATTGACAGGAAGTATAAAAAACAGTAGTACCACCACTTAAAAACTAAAATATTTTTTTATTGGTGCATCCAATAAAATCAAAAAAAATCTACTTGAAAGAGGATTAGATTTAAAAACTTTTTTGACTCTTACCAGTTTTTGATATCTTGTACGGTTTTTGCATAAAAAAATAAAATATGAATATAGTATACTCATTATGCACTCATAAATAAGTAAATAAACTTACTCTATTGAATAAAAATTAAATAATATCAAATAATAAAATAAATCAAAACAACATCTAACACTTTTCAAACAATTTTCTTTGCAAAATCCTAAGACAAACAAGATATCTGTTTGTTCCAAATATGAATATTTATGAACTATAATAAAGTTAAAAATTAATTGTTAAAAATTAATTGTTAAAAGACACTAAATAATTATTATTATACATAATTTACATTTTACAAAGACGGCCACGAAAAACATTTTTTTTTTGATTCGATGAAAAACTTGATTTTGTTTTTACTAGATAAAAAACATATATTTTATTTTTTTGTGGAAAAACCGTAAAAGATATCAAATATTATTAAGAGATAAAAAAGTTTTTAAATTCAATTGTCTTTCAAGTAGTATTTTTTTAGTTTTATTAGATCCACCAATAAAAAAATATTTTAGTTTTTAAGTGGTGGTGCTACTGTTTCTTATACTTCTTGTTAACCAATAATAGTCATAATAACTGAAATGATGTATTATATTATGGTAGTTATTAAAAATAAATCTCATTGAAATCAAATAAAGCGTTCAATTGTTATAAACAAAAGAAATAAAAAAATTTGAAACTTTGAAGCCAAATTCCGGCTTAACCGTAAATTTTTGGATATAGATAAGTTGCGTTAAATCGTCATATTTTGACTTCAGGAATCTATGGTCTAGCCATTTCCCCGCATTAACGGGACACCCTGTATATCGCATAGATGGTTAAAATTCTATTTGTCGAAAATAGTGTCCTACACGAGAACACCGGTTTTAGACCTAACATAGCTCTTAGGGTTCTCTTTTGTACAATAAAGATCTTATTTATCTGTGGAGAACTGCCCCAATGAATTATTCCAAACCTAATTAAACTCTCAAAGTTAGCGTGATAAGACAATTTTAAAATTGACAGATCAACACTCTCCTTTAATGTGCGAATCATAAAACTTGTTTTACTTAATTTTTTTGAGATGTGTATTATATGATCGTTCCATGTTAATTTGTCATCAATATATATACCTAGGAATTTTGCTGATTTTGTCAATTCTAATTTGAATTGGCCCAGATTTATTATAGATGGTGTAACAATGTTTTCACTCTTTTTAAATAGTATACAATGTGTTTTGTTTTTATTAACAATTAAACCGTTGCTTTCGAACCAACCAAATATCGATCTTAAAGCTTCTTCGCCGTTTTGACACAATTCCGGCATATCACAACCTTTTATTACGACATTTGTGTCATCGGCATAGTTTATGATTTTGAAATTGGGATTTGGTTTTAATTCAAATAGATCATTGATATAAATATTGAATAAAAGTGGACCTAAAATACTCCCTTGTGGGACCCCGCTAACAATGTCTAAAGCCTTAGACTGTGTAATGCCGGTTTCACGTCTAACCTGAACAATTTGTTTTCTTCCAGTTATGTAGGATTTTAGCCATTCATAGGCAACGCCCCTAATTCCAATTTGTTGTAACTTTGTTAGAAGAATATTATGATCAATACAGTCAAAGGCCTTAGACATATCAAGAAGGACACCACAAGTTAAGTGACCTTCTTCGATCGATGAATATATGAATGTTGTGAAGTCATATAGTGCCGTGTTACAATTTTTGTTGCTTGAGAACCCATGTTGGTATTCCGATAATATTTTATGTTTATATAGAAATGCTCTTAATTGTTTAATTACAACATATTCATAAATTTTAGAAAAAGTAGATATTAGACTGATTGATACCATTGCAACAATTGTTTCTAATAAATTATGGAAATAAAAGCAATCTACAAGAACTACAGCATCAACACCAAACAAGAAAAAAATCTACAAACATACAAAACAATTTAAAATATAACACACATATTCAAAAATTAACATATATTTAACAAATTACACAAAAAACAACTTTACAATAGCCTATTTGTAGAAAAAAT
>OZ018388.1:63120093-63317960 GCA_963969525.1 Ontholestes murinus
GAAATAATTTTTTTTTTAATATGGAAAAGGAGAAATGTGTTATATATAAAAAAGATATTAATGAATGAATAATAATACAATAATTAGCGCATCGAAAATTTATTTAAAATATACAATAGTTAAAATTCAAATTTTGGTTTATCTCTGTAAAACTAATAATTACAATATTATTATTATTATATAAAATTATTTCATAACATTTCCCGTTTCCAAATAAAAAAAAAACATTCTTTTTCTGTAAATAAGTGAATTATAATTCTATACTATCCGTCCTTAGAAAACGTTCGCCCAGAAAACTGACCGACTACCTGATTCGGCCGAAGGGTACAGCGCGTGCCAGGGAAGGAGCGCTGACATGTTTATTACCCATCGGCAATTATTATTTAACACAACCACAACCGCACACAATAGAAATGGGCAATAGAATAGAGTCTAAGAAACGGGCAGCTCCATATTATAATTCACTTATTTACAGAAAAAGAATGTTTTTTTTTTATTTGGAAACGGGAAATGTTATGAAATAATTTTATATAAAAAAAAACTTATTTTACATCCAAATAATCATTTTTAAGTTTTATTATAAATAGCCATGAAAAATATGAAAGTAAAACAATTGCAGTTGTTTATAATAATAATAATATTGTAATTATTAGTTTTACAGAGATAAACCAAAATTTGAATTTTAACTATTGTATATTTTAAATAAATTTTCGATGCGCTAATTATTGTATTATTATTCATTCATTAATATCTTTTTTATATATAACACATTTCTCCTTTTCTATATAAAAAAAACATTATTTCCCTGTAGATAAGCGAATTTTTGTTTATTTGTTTCCCAAGAGAAACAATAATTCTATTTACAGGGAAAATGTATAATCACAAAATAGAAGTTAAAGTAACATAACTAATTTTGGCTATATTTAATTATGGTTGAAAAAATAACAATAATTACAACAGTTCACAATCTTTGCTTTTAGATGTAGTAATAGAATCCCAAATAATATCAATTGAATTATTAGTTAATATAATCTGGAAATTTCCATTATTTAATTACTCGATATAATATATTCCGGTTTAACCGTTCTTCCAAGGGTAAGAAAAGTGCAGGTACAGATAATGCAAAGGTTAGGTAACGCCTACTCTTACTAATTCGGGAATTTTTTATTTTAATGACGTTTGTTTATGTACTGATATATGATTACTTGTCCGTAGTTTGCGCCTAACGTGATTTCGGCGTTTTAGATATTACAGAGTAAATATGAGATTTCGACCGACCTTTTTTTCCCTTGCTGTCCTTTACTACCTGCCCCTTCGCCGGTTATAAATCACAATTTCTATTCACTACAACTCTGAATAGGTTTCCTAATTTATGATACAAAACAAACCATAAACTGCACCCGTTTTTATAACCGCCTGGAGGCATTTTTCTAAGTTTCGGTATGTCTCTCAACATGCGCTTTCCCATTTAGATTTTCTTCAAGTAATTTGGGTGGCTTTAGCAATAAGCACTTAGGGAGATTCCATCAGAATATTTCAAAGATGTAAGTGCGATATTAAGGTCGATGGAATCCTAGTATTCTAGGAGATTACTGCTAGTCTTTAATACGGGAGACTTCTGAGACAAGTTATAAGGGCAAATGATTTAAATATTGTGAAACATACCTACATTATATTCACTACGATATTATAATATTGTAATAAAATACATTATGTCCAATTTTCTTTAAGTTTTCCTGGAAAATGGAAGTTGATGCAAAAATGTAAGTACATATTTTAATATATGGAAATCAGCTATTTTAAAGTTCTGGTAAATAGTAATAATATTTGAATGCTGATGATACTTTTATTATATCAAGACAGCAGGAAAAATATTAGAAACGTAGTTCAAAAATTTACAAAAACAAATAATAACAAACCAAGAAAAAAATTAAATTAATGTATGTCACCACACCAAATCGAATTCGAACTAATGATATGGCAATAAAATTCAATTGCAGTGATTGTCTACATGGTACTGAATCTGCACCAAACTGCTATTGCAAAAAACTTGGAACAACAAAATCACAGAAGTATCTGGGAATAATCATAGATAACTTTTCATGGGATGAATATATTAACTCCTTGTGCAAAAAATTAAGATATATTATATATAAATTGTATTACTTGCATGAAATACTACCACAGCACACTTTAAAAACTATATACTATGCCTTAGTATAATCAATTATAAATTATGGTATTACAATATGTGGAACGATTTCCAATTGTCAAATAAATAAATTAATCACTTAGAAGGTTAATTAACCAATTAATTAACATGAAAATGTTTTACCATTGCTTAACTAAGGATTTAATTCATCGTAAAATAATCACTTTGTAAACAAGTATAAATAAGTGTATCCAAAAAGCAACAAATCTTCAGAATGTCGATATTTATAACACATTAAGTATTATACCATTTCAACAATTGTTTCAATATAGATATCTATTAAATTATGGAAATAAAACCAATCTACAAGAACTTCAACATCAACACCAAACAAGAAAACAATCTACCGGGAAATATACAAACATTCAAAACAATTTAAAATATGACACACATATTCAAAAGAATTTATTTAACAAACTAGACAAAAAAAAAATTACAATATTTGTTGAAAAAATCATATACCTAAGAAGAAAGTGATAATACTTTAATTACAATTAACTACCTAATATAAATTTGGGCAAATACAACCCAGAAAACATAACATTAATTATAAACAAACAATTACACAACCATGAAACAAAAAGAAAATCCATGTTAGGAACTGAGAGATACAGGATACAAAAATATTCATAAAACTTAACGACAACAGCAACAAATCAATACAATTCACCAGCAACATATATAAAAAAGTAAACTCCGTTTAAACTAAACTTAAAAATATAATTCTAAATAATAAAATAAATTAACACAAAACGACACAATAATAGACAAAACAATCAAATATCCCTCAATACTATTACCTTGGTCAGGAATCAATTCAGGATCTCGAGGTGAAGAACGAGGGATAGGACCGTCCATATATTATATCTAATATATATTATGTATTATATTTATGACTTTCTTTTGAATAAGCTGTTTATTTTCATAATATTTTACGTACCATCACATTATAATAAATACGGGCTATGAACTATTAAAGTGCAATTACCAAAAAATATAAATTCTTTATCCGTCGAAATAATTAAGTCAAAAAGGTTAAATACTTTTAAGCTAAATTTAAAGATATATTTTATAACAAATTTCTCTTAAAACTTATAGATTAAAAGTTTTTTTGACAACAGCAAATTCTGAACTGATGAAAAGCCTTTGAGTTACCGACTAGATTTGACATTAATTATATTTCACGGAAAAATAATAAATTAATTAATATTAGGTAAGGATTGTGGTGACCTTTACTACGTGGTAATTCATGATAAACACTTAACTAACGCACTTACTATGTTTTAACCACTAAAAATTATGTAATATATATACATATATTACAAAAAGGCACGACTTAAGTTTCGACGGTTTAATGTCATTATCAAGTGAAGCAAATTAATGGAGTTCTATTTATACTAATGTGTAGAAGTTTGGGGGTAATTATTGTCGGGTAGGTAAAAGAAGGGGATTACGCATCGTTAACGGATTATAGGTTTTTGAAAAGGGGCGTGTACATTAAATCTGTTTGCTCGTTAAGTAGATTAACGTGAGGATTATTACTTTCTTTGAAAATTTTGGCAGATTCGAGGAGATTAAGCTTTGTACCTTTGGTACAGTAATGTAAAATTTTTAGATTTTGGATTTTGGGAAATTCATGTTTACATTCTAAAGAATGGTTTGAAAAAGTGCTTAAATCAAAACAGTAGCACTTTTTCAAACCATTCTTTAGAATGTAAACATGAATTTTCCAAAATCCAAACTCTAAAATTTTTTCAAAAACCTATAATCCGTTAACGATGCGTAATCCCCTTCTTTTACCTACCCCCAAACCTCTACACATTTGTATAAATAGAACTCCTTCATTAATTTGCTTCACTTGATAATGACATTAAACCGTCGAAACTTAAGTCGTGCGTTTTTGTAATATATGTATATATATTACATAATTTTTAGTGGTTAAAACATAGTAAGTGCGTTAGTTAAATATTAGGTAATATATAGTAATAGAATATTATTCAAATTAAGTATCAGTTTTTATTTGTTTATTAGTGTTAAGTTAATTTTTTAAATGTAAAATTTCAATAGAGTTTGTTTATTTACATAAATTACGATTTCATTTAATTATAAAGAACAATTTTGGTAAAAATATATGAAGTATTTCTTATAAATTATTAAATCTTATGAAAATGAAAACAAATTGCCTGGACATTAGTGGGGCTATAAATCTTCGCCAAGAAATGCCAGAAATATGTGACATAATCTCACTAACATAATGCGGCGAAAAATAAAACAGTCAAAATGAAATGTTGAGCACGGTGTTCTTTTTGTGTGCAGATTGTAGGAGGGTGTGGGCGAAATTGTTAAAGGTCGAGGGAGAGCTTCACTTATCAGCCGTAGGCTCTCGAAATAATACGGTTTTTAGTTCAGCCGGCGCTACTTTGTACGTATTTATATGTGTGTCTGTGATAAAGATAAAACCTCACCAACAGGAAGTAAATGAAGATAATGGAATTTTACGTAAACGCGTTTGGCTTACTTGTATACATTTTACACACAATAATATTCGTTTGATTTTATGCTACCTATCTAAAATGAGTTTTATGCTGATAATGTTGTGCTTTTAATAAAGATACGTAAATAAACATGTATTAAAGTCCTTTACTTTGTAGAAAATTAACTAATAGTTAGAAAAACAGGAAAACATAAATCAACAACAAATGAGTCTTATTAAGACTACAAAACAAACTTATTGAAACAACTAGTTCTCTGGCTAATACCTCAAGTGACATTAAATGATGTTACAAATAGCAAGGCTATCAAAGCAACACTATTTATTTTTGTGAAAGAAACTAAAAATGGTTAAGTGTATGTTAAAATAGTTTGTGAGTGAAATACGGTACGACTAATTAAAATAAATGAATTTACTTTGATGGATTTATTTTTAATATATATGTATATGTTATATAATACAATTATTTGCCATTCGACCTAGTGGATATATTCATGATATTATATAATATATTTTATACGAATTAACGAATGCCGCTATTATTATCAAATATGATTGCCTGTTAGTCTTTCAGTACAAAATATAATGTATACATCACATCGCCGACGCTGAAATTAATATTCAGCGAGAATCGATATTTCATGCCGCATCCACTCATATTCGGTTTATCTTTCCAAAGTAAAGCCCGAGCTTTGGCCAACAAGATGAGAATATAAATCGAATTTCTCGTAGAAAGTTTTTGTAAAACTCATTTATACTTTGTTACGACGGATTATCTGCAATTATTGTTTATATTATAAATAGCGGTTGAATTTTAAAAATTTATTTTAGCTTTCGTGTTAAGCGACGCAAATCGTTTTCCCCGTAGATTTATCGACCCTTTGGCGGATGTCCTCCGGGAGTTCATTGTCAGCCAGTGGTTTAACAATTTCCGAGTAGTAATCGTTACAACTCGCACGGTTATCCATAATATAGAGGGAAATAAAAATTAAATATATCTCTGTATAAATATTGGCTTTAATGTATTGTTATTTGCTTATTACATGTATCATACATTATACCGGTGATTAAAAAGCTCTGGAAATTGTTGGTGTTTATTATTCCGGATGGAATATGGAATTAAATGTTTCCTATGTGTTTACTTATGATTATATATGGTGTATTACACGAACGTATTTATAAAATTTTTATATTCAAGAATCAACAATATTATAAAATTTCTGTTTTTATATATTCTGTTTATATATTCGTTTTCATTTTGTGTGTGTTTGTATAATGAGGTTGTTACAATAAATAATCGTCTCATTACAATCTCGAAAAACTGCACTATTCACAGCAATATTAAATTTGCAATTACCACACGAACGCATCATGTAAATATTAAGTTTTAGTAGTTAAGTAAGATAAATCCCAGACATGCAGTTCGATTTTAATAAAATCTGAATTAGTTAATGGGCAGAAGATAAACTTTAGTATAAATCATTTTATTTTCATAATAGTTTGTATAATCGTAAGAGAATACATAGTAAACAAATGAACAAAATTTCTCTTCGTTTCAACGAACTGTATGAAAAAAAAAAACATTAATAATGTGTCGATGCATCACGCTGGTCTATATACTCTCTAAGGCACCTAGGCTCGTTTCTAATTAGGTGATTGATGCCCTGTGATATATCATTCCAAGCAATTATTAACGCATTTCGAAATGCTTTTCGAGTTTGAAGATGATGCTCCAAATTATAAAGTCTTTGGCCCATGGTATCCCACCCAAGTTCAATTGGGGATAAATCCGGTGATCTCGGTGGCCAGGGCAACAAATTAATTTCTGCGTGCTCAAAGAAGTTCATTGTGGCTCTTGCAATGTGTGGATGAGCATTATCCTGCTGAAAAGTTGGATTGGGTAAGGTCTGAAAATAGGGTACATCTCCTACCAGAATTTCTTCGATGTAAATCTGTGTGGTCATTTTGCCTCTAACGAAGATTAGGCACCATTAGAGCCATAAACAATGGAACAGCATGTCATGACCCCAACAGTGTGATGAACGTGCCTTTCAATAAAAAAATATGTATTTCTTCTTTCACCATTTGGGCTTCTGACTCTGGCCCGGCCATCATGCAACCCTAAACAGAATCTAGATTCTAGATCATTCCATTCCTGGTCCCACATCAATTGTTCTGTCCATCACTCGAAACGGTTTCGTCGATGCTTAGCGGTTAAAGGAATCACCCAGTGCTTCGGAATGAAAGAAGTCCAAAAGTGCGAATCCGGCGGTAAACTGTCTTGAATGCTCTTCATACCACTGGTTTGCTATAGACCTGGTGGTGGAAAAACGATATTTTAAAGCCAACAGTCTCAAAACGCCGATCTGTACGCTGTTCTTCGAATTGGTCATATACCTATAGCTCTTCGTGTTACACCCTCTTGATACCATGCCCGACACTATCTTACTATAGTATTTAAACTTCTGGGCACTCTGTCCCTAATTTCTAGGAAAGAAAGTCAAGCCTGTCTAAGTCCAACTATCCTCCTTCTATTAAACTCAGGAAGAGGAAGAAAATTTGCATGTTTTTCCATACTAGGCATTGTAAAAGATAACAACAAAAGCTCAGAACCGCACTCAGTAAAATTTAAATCGTTGCTACGTGAAAAATGGTTAATTTTACCTTGTGTAGTAATACATAAATAAGTTGAATAAAAAACGAAAACTTTACCTGATACAGCTGAATTTTTAATTGGAATTAGAATAAGATAATTCGGAAGAAAAACTGCTAAAGACATATTTAATTTAAATTTAACTCTACAAATGTGGAAGAAAAACTGCTAAATAAAGTTGGAATCTTTAAAGAAATTGTTGGAAAATTCCAACAATATTAAATTAATTATGAAAAATTCTAAAAAATACAAAATATATATTTTCTAAAAGAAATCTACAACTCTCAAAGAAAATTATTGTAATTTGCTAGAGACCTTTAATAAAACATTCTAATGATCTCTCGACAAAATAGAGCTAGAAATATAGCAATATACGAAAATAACTATCTCAAATCTCATTTTGATAGTCAGTCAGTCAAATTGATTAAATAATAAAATGTATTTTTTTATGTTTTTAGATCGTTCTAGAAAATAAAGTAATAAATTAAAATATTAATTTATATTTTAAAAACAAATCACTTATTGAAACAACTAGTTTCCTGGATAACATCTCTACATATATTGAATTATCAAAAGTGATTTGCGTCTTAAAAATTAGCAAAGCTATCAAAGCAACACTAGTTCAATGTATTTATTTATATCAAATAAACTTCAAACATTTATTAAATAAAGAAAACACTTAACTTTTTTATACCACTTATATTTTTATTTCTCGTGACTAGTTTAAATTACAAGGTAATCATTATCAAACAGTTTGATAATGATTACCTTGTAATTTAAACTAGTCACGAGAAATAAAAATATAAGTGGTATAAAAAAGTTAAGTGTTTTCTTTATTTAATAATCGAAAATGTACCACGAAGTAAACGCCTCCAAAATTCAAGAATTCAAACATTTACATATACCTTAAAGAAATTTAGAGTAAATGTGGTATACAAGGCAGGAGCCAAATTTGCGATAACATAAATAAATAAATAAATCTTTATTTGTAGTAGGAAATGAATACATGTATTACAACTGTCATAGAAAAGGAAACATAATGCATATTATAATTAGAACATACAACATAGAGTGAAAAGGCTAACCTAAGTACATATTTAATTAGTAAAAGACCAAAAGTAAGGAAATATTTATAAACATATTAAAACTAAACTAAAATTCAATTAGACTGAATGGACATCATTATACAGGGTGACTGACGAAAAACCTTTGGTGCTGTATCTCGCTTATTTTTTATCCGATTTTAATAAATAAAACATCAAATCATCAAACCATTTTTAAAAGACTTTAGTAGGATCTGAACTGTTATTTTTTCTCGCACCCAGTTTTTGACCAAATACGATCAACATTTTTTTTTTAATTGCACTGTATATATATTTTTATTGATTCGCAAGAAGATTTTTTTCTGAATATAAAATTGTAGACAAATTTATCCATACATCAAACTTAAGTCGAGAAATTGAGGATTAAAAAATAAATAAAAAGTCAAGTATCCATTGTAAACAATATACAGACCCTATTTTAAATGTCAAAAGTGACAGTGACAGCCATTGATACAATACTGCAACGATTTTTAATTATTTCATAATTAAAATGTTGCAATATTTCAAACACTTTACTAGAATTATGTGCTTCTACAGAAATCGTTTTTCAGTTTTTGAAATCTTGCAACATTTTTATTATGAAATTATTAAAAATCATTGCAGTATTGTACCAATGACTGACACTGTCACTTTTGACATTTGGAATAGGCTCTGTATATTGTTTACTATGGGTATTTGATTTTTAATTTTTTTTATCATCAATTTCTCGACTTTGGTTTGATGAATGGATAAAATCGTTTACAAATTTAGATTCAGAAAAAATCTCCTTGCGGATCAGTACAAAATATATATACAGTGCAATTTGAAAAAAAAAGTTGATCGTCTTTTTTCAAAAACTGGATGCAAGAAAAAATATCAGTACAGTTCATATTAAAGTCTTTTAAAAATCATTTAATTTGATGTTTTATTTATTCAAATCGGATCAAAAATAAGCGAGATACAGCACCAAAGGTTTTTCGTCAGTCACCCTGTATATAATGGTTACGACCGTGGCTCAATAAGAAAATTCTGAACGGTGTAGTAAGCTTTATCTAGTAAAAACAATTTTAATTTTGATTTAAACAGTTTTATATTTGTGATCTTCTTAATTGCTGAAGGCAATTTATTAAATAAAGTAAGACACATGTAGTGAGGATTTTTTTCGTAAAGCGACGTATGATGTACAGGGACGGATAAATTATCAATATATCTTGTATTACACGATTTATTATAGGCTTTATTAATCGCAAATTTATTTTTATGATCAAAAACGTATGAGCACCAGTTGTAAATATATATGGAATAAATAGTAAGAAGTTTCAGATCAATAAAGAAATTTCTACAGCTATGTCTGAATTTAGGAAATGTCATTCTCCTAATTATTTCTTTTTGGAGCCTAAATAGGTGTAACATATCAGGGGAAGAACCCCATATGATAATTCCATACTTTATGTGGCTGTACACATGTGCATGATAGAACTTAAGCAGAGCAGGTAGATTTACTAAGTCCCTCATAGGCAGGATAGCGAAACTAGCTGATCGTGTCAATAAGAATCTCCCAGATTAGTGTTGGGCAAATAGTAATACCAAGAAATTTTTCGCTGTTAACTAGCCTTATTTCACTATTTTTAAGTATCAGATTAGTTACTCGTAACTGGGTATGATTTCGAGGGTTTATGAACTGCATGTAACCCGTTTTGTTAGGTTGTTAGCTAGACACCACGAGTAAAAATTTGTGATTACGAGCATCTGCAAAAAATAATAGGTTGTCCGGAAAGTTCGTGCCGATTTTCAGTAGGTAGCATGAGAGCAGACCTGAATATAGCACACTTATTGAAAACAAATGACATATGTACATATTCTAAAAGAGATAACTTCAGGTCATATTTGGGAAAAAAATTGGTAAGATTCGTTAATTTTTATCAGTTTTATACGTCTTAGAATATGGCAGCAAATAAAGTGCATTATAGGCATTTAATGCTTTTCTTTTTCCGAAAGAACAAAAATGCCACAGAAGCGGCAAATAAGATATGAGCTGTTTATGATGAAGGTGCTGTAGCCGAAAGAACGGTGCGGAAGTGGTTCGCTTGGTTCAAAGCTGGAAATTTTGACCTTGTAGATCAAGAACGCGCGAATAGGCCTTACACCACAGAGGACGATATGATTAAAGCAAAAATCGAGAAAAACCCACACTCGACATTAATCAAATAGTATGGAATGTTAAATAAATCAAAATCAACCATCCACGACCATATTGTGAAGCGTGGCTACGTAAACCGTCTTGATGTATGGGTTCCGTATGATTTAACGGAGAAAAATCTGTTGGATCGCATCTCCATTTGAGACATGCCTAACAAACGCAACGAGAAGACACCATTTCTGAAGCAATTAGTGCTGGGGGATAAAAAATTGATAATTTTTAAAAACATTTAGCGTAAAAGGTCTTGGGGAAAGCGTGATGAAACACCCTCAATCACCCCAAAAGCCAGTCTTCATTCGAAGAAGGCAATGCTGTGTGTCTGGTGGGATTGGAAAGAAATCCTTTATTATAAGCTTTTACCAAATAATGAAACAATAAATTCGGAAAAGTATTGCTCTTATTTAGAGAAATTGAAGACAGTTATCAAACAAAAACGGTGAATCGAAAGAGCGTCGTTTTTCGTCCAGAACAATGCCCGGCCTCATGTGTCTTTGACAACTCAACAAAAATTGTTGGAGTTTGGTTGGGATGTTTTACTCTATCCACTGTATTCTCTTGACCTCGCGCCTTCGGATTTCTACCCTTTCCAATCATTAGAAAATTCCCTTAATGAGAAAAATCAACTCTTTGGTTTAGATTAATTAACTTCTTTAGCCATTTTTTTCCGAAAAACCTAAGAGGTTTTGTAAGGACGGAATTCTCAAGTTGCATGAAAGATGGAGAAAGGTTGTGGAACAGAATGGTACCTACATAATTTAATAAATCTATACCAAAATTTAAATGAGCTGCGTTTCAATTTCCTTAAAAATCGGCACGAACTTTCTGGACAACCCAATATATTACTGATTAGTAGTGATATATCGTCAGCATATTTGCAGACGGTAATGTTTGGTATATTATCAAAGGCCAGGTCGACATCGCTCAAACAGAAAAGGGGCCAAGATAGACCCTTGAGGAGTGCGCGCAGAAACACATACTTGATCTGAAAAAATATTTATGATTAAGTACATTACCACGTGTACCTTGCAGTATTACGTTTTGAGATCTCAGGCTTAAAAAAGATTCTATTAAGTTTAGTGAATTTCCTGTGATACCATAGGCTTGAAGTTTGTCAAGTAGTAATTGGTGATTGATTAGATCGAAGGCACGAGATAAATCAAAATAGATACCTAGAGTCACTTCTCCTTTATCCAGGACCCTATAAATAGCCGTCACAGAGTCAAAGAGAGAGTCAACAGTGGATTTATTCTTATGAAACCCAGGTATCTCGTGTTTAATGAAATAAGATACGAATCTATTCAAGATGGCTTTTTCAAGTATTTTAGCGAAGAATGTCAGTAGGGATACTGGGCTATAATTATCTATGTTTCGTCTTTGATTCTTTTTATAAACCGGTACAATGTTTGTTATTTTCAGTAGACTCGGAAAAACTCCCTGTGAGAAGGATTTGTTGATTATATTAGAGAGTGGACAAATTATAAGTTGAGCAATATCTTTAATAACAAAGCCTGGTATCTCATCATACCCAGGAGATTTATTTGAAGGTAACTCATTAATAATGTGTAAAATTTCATGTTCATCAACTGGATAGAGGTATAAAGTGTTGTCTGTGAATCTATTTGGAATAGAGTGTGTATGTGTTTTTGAGGCACCACTAGTGTCGAAAAAACTCTTAAAATGCTCACTAAATATATTACAGAGCTGCTGAGGATCGGTAAAAGACTCGTTATTATAATATATTGTGATAGATTTACTATATTGTTTGTTATTGAAATTTTTGTTTATAATATCCCAGACTGTTTTATTTGGATTTGGGTAATTTATTACTAAAGAATTATAGTACTGTTTTTTAGCTTCCTGTACTAGCTTTTGATGATTATTTTTTGCCGCACTGTAGACTTTGCGACATTCAACAGTATTTAATGATTTGTTTGCCCAGTGCATTTGTTTCAGAACGTTAGAGCTATTTATAATTAGTAGTAAAGATGTTGTAGGGGAATTAATTTTAGCGGATAGGTTATATGACGCCATGGTATCAATAATAACAATTGAGTCGCTATTAAGTACATTCAGGTTAACATTACAATCTGCGCACACGATTATATTTTTATGTTTGGTAGTGAGATATTCAAGCAATGTATTTAGGTTATCAATAAATAAGTTGTATTGAGCGGATGGAGATCGATACAGTGCTACTACAGCATATTTGCAATTTCCATCAGATCTCGATACAGCACTGTATTCAAATATTTTATCAATACATTCCACATTGCACATAATGGTTTCAAAGGTAAAATTAGTATGATCGTAACCGTCAAGTATAAATGAATTGATTTTATCCGAAGTGAACCAATGTTCGACTATACAGAATACTTTAAAGCTAGTAAGAATGCAACAATTAGGTCTTTTTTATTACGTGCACTCTGTGCATTTAAATACACTACATTGTTAAGTGCGTCTGAGGATTTTTTTCCCAGAGGAGTTACGTACCGGTTTCCTGGGGGCACGAAAAAGCGATGTTCTTATTCCATCAATTCGCCTGTTTTAATAAATCATCTTTAATTTGCTGGTGCTGTAATTTTAAAACTGATGAAGGAGTCTTGGTTGAAAGGATCGTTATGTAGACGCTCCGTAACTGTAAAATTGATAGTACCAAATTTATTTTTTAGGTAATTCTTTACAGTATTTACCTGAGTATACCGTAATAGTTGATAGTGGTTGTTTCTTGTATACAATACCGTTGTTTACTGAAACACTGTTCTGCGCAGTCGGGTTTGAGGTTATGATTAAAGAATTTGAGCCTGGTGTTGCTTGTATTCTACCCGGGTAGCAGTAGAGTTGGTGGAGCAGTTGATTTTCCGTTTCATCAGGTGTATCAGCTGATATCACCTGTTCCAATTCTCTGATAACCGCGTTATGGGGGGAATAGATGCGCAACGTCTGCGACGCAACGTTAATATTTCCCGCGTTGTTCTTGACAGTTCTACTAAGTGTAGCGCTATGCTCTTTATGATAGTTGTCTGTAACATCGGTAAAGTTAGAGTGTGGTATGTGGTTTTGTACTTTCACACTAGTTGTCATTAGTTGAGCGGTCATGGCTTAAATAATTAATTTTATCTTTCAACAGATTAATTTTATCATTTAGATGATTTATGATTTGATCTTTATATTCAAGAGATATTTGCAGGCTTTTAGTTTCCATCTCATTAATTTGTTTGTCCGTATTCAGAGTGGCCTCGTGCGTAATTGGAATGGAATTTTTGTAGCTCACACCAACGTTCACCACGGTGTTATTTAGGGAATCCAAAGGGCTGGCGGGTATGTTAGAGCTGAGATCTTCCTCTAAGGAACACATCTTTGAAATTTCCTTTGTACCTTTCAATGTAGGTTTTTTGTTGCGAGAAGCAAATTATAGCACTGTATTGTAGTTTACTTCTAATGAAAGCCTTATGAGATTTAATAATAGTTTTTTAATAGTAAACTCAAATAGGTGTTATACCTCTGGAGAGAAATCGAGTTATGAATGTATTATTATTATTCAAATTAAGACCGCATTCTTTACTCCACTTGAACAACATATCAATTATGCAGGCTCTAAGTCGCATTTAACATGTTTTTCCACATAATGATTTATGGATATATTGAAACGCAGCGATCTCAGAACAGATCCTTGGAGGACACCGCTGGTTGAAATATAGTCCCTAATCATGTAGGTTAGTAGTTGTGGACAAAGCCATACTGATCGGTTAGGAATTGATTGATGAGGTGAAAAGCTACTACTTCAAATAATAATAATAATAATAATTTCTTATTTTAAGTTCTTGTAATCATTCTTTTGACAGATTCATATCATAACTATAATATTATATATCACAAAATCGATATTTCACAATAAAAATACATTTAAACTTAGAACCTAAAACCGCAAGGCGTGATTCAGTTCAGAACTGCTCTTCCATTAAAACCTTGAAAATATGTGAAATAAACGGTTTAAATCAGATGCCTAAGCTAAAGTATAAGTAATTATATTACGTCTCTCAAACAAACAGAAATGATCAGAGTATACGCATAACTTACGAAAATTGTATAAATTACATTGAAATTCAACACAAATTAAATGATGATACAGATTTCGATGTATTTGGAATGGTAAATCTTTTTGAATTATTAGTTATCCACTTTGCCGAGTCAAAAGAAAAGCTTTAATATATTTTTTAAATAAAACTAAACTAAATGATTTTGCATTTGCTGGTAGTGTAATATTTATATTATGAACATCTGTCCGAAATGAGATTTTTTATTTTATGTATTCGGTTTTTTAATAATCTAAAATAAAAACAGTACGAGCGTAATTTACGACAATTTCTCATGTTTAACCAACCGAAATCCTTTAATGCCTCTGAAATATAATCATACTTTCTGATGCCATAAATAAAACGTATACAAGAATTTTGTAATCTTTGAATCCTATTTACTGTATACTTCGTCAAACACGGACCATATACTATATCCCCAAAGTTAAGGTGCGAAAAAACCAAGCTATCACACAATCTTTTCTTGATTGCTCAACTAATGGAATGTCTATGAGGATATAGGAGTGTTAAGCCTAAGTGTAACTTATTAACAGACCAACGATATGATTATCAAATCTCAAAACTTGATGAAACGTTACACCTAAATTCTTTGCTTTCCCAATAATGGTAATTGGCTCCTGTTTTACTGTTAAAATTAAGCTAGATTTTAGAACTTTAATGTCATTTTTATTACCGAATAGCATAATTTGAGATTTGTCATTATTTACTGCTAAAGAATGATTATCTGAAAGTTTGCATAAATTATTTAGATCGGAGCTAATATCAATCAAAGCTTTGGTTATAGTCTTTTAAATAAAACGAGTGATAAATTTGTGTATCATCCGCATACATTCTCAAATTACAATGTAAAATACATTTATAGAATTGACTGGTATATAAAATAAATAATAGTGGTCCTAAGATGGGCCCCTGAGGAACCCCCGCTTCCAATATCCTTTTCGAAGAAAGCACTTCTTCGTAACATACCATTTGTGTTCTTTCTTTTAAATAACTTGACAAACTACGAACTGCGTTAGCAGAAAACCCAATATGGGCACAAATGGATAATAATATGTCATGCTTAATTGTGTCAAAGGCACGACTATAATCTAATAGTATTAATACTGTTACTTTTCCATTATCCGTAGCTTCAAATATGTCGTCAGTAATACATAATAGTGATGTTGCACAATCGTGTCCTTTTCTAAATCCAAATTGAATGTCAGGTATAATGTTGTTTCTATTTAAATACACCAACATTTGTTAACTAATGATTATTTCTGATAGTTTAGATAATACTGGTAATATACTTATTGCACGAAGATCTTTAAACTTATTAGGCGATTTGATTTTCGGAAGCGGTCGTATAAGAGCCTGTTTCCAATTTTTGGAAATGTTTGAGTTAAAAAGATAGTATTAATTATATGTGCAAAAATATCAGCAAGGTTGCATTACTCTTAATTTTAATCAAAGACAAAAAAGACAAAATTTCAGTTTCAGTAATGTAGCTAAAATGAAAATAATCATTTACTATAACTTCACTTAAATACTCGTCTATAAGTTTAGCAGAGTAAGCATTTGTAGTTTTTAGTACGTTGTTAATAAAAAAGTTATTTAATTCGTCTACATTTTTAAGATGTGATTTCAATTCTCTATCCTTACCTGGTAATGCGTTCATTTGTCTCAGTTCTTCTCACATTTTCCTAGGACAATTGTTTTCGCACAAATAACTAAAATAAGCCTTTTTTTCATTATTTATAGCCTGAGTTGTATAATTTCTTAACGATATTTAATAATTTCAGTGAGCAGTCAATTTTATTCTTTTAAATTTAGAGAAAACTTTGTCTCTAAGAGACATTAAGAGTTTAATAATAATAAGTATCCGTTATCCATGGCGATTTCTTTTTCGTAACTCGGATATATTTCTCTGGGGCATATTTATCAAATAGATTTAAGAGTAACTCATTTAAAGTATCTACTTTATAGTTAATATCATCACCATCATATATTTTATGAAGAGGCAAGCTTTGTAGGTCTTTATTGAAATGCTTTAGATTTATATTTTTTATGTTACGAAACTTTAGCAAGATTGGAGGAGGTAAATATGTGTCTAGGGCTAATTGGCATGAAATAATTTCATGTTCAGACAGTGAAAGATCACCTACCTTAGAATTTAAAACTGTTAAATTATCTGTAGTTAAAATTATATCAATTAGTGTGTTTGAATTATGAGCGATACGAATGGGTTCATTTATTAATTTTGATAAGCCAAGACAATTACACATTTTATGAAAATATTGTGTGGAAGAATGTTTAGGAATTAATAAATTTATATTAATATCGCCCATAAAAATAATTTTATCACAAATTGAAAGACATGAGGCAAAGCAGTTCTCCAAATTATCAATAAAATATGTATAAGCAATTCCCTATCACCGTAATAATAATCCTGCAAATAACATTCACATCTCCCCCTCTATGTTAATAAAATACCTTGGCATTACCATAGATTAAAAAGTAAATTTCAAAAAGCACACAGCCTTAAACAAAACAAAAATCACCACCAGGGTCAAATCATTTAGAAGTCTTACTTACAAAGGAAACGGTATATCCACAAAAACAGCCGTCAAAATTTATAAAATGTTTGTCGCCCTCTACTTGACTCTGGTAATGTCCCTTTTCCCAACTCCTGCAATCCTTCTATCCACAATATCCAAGTTAGCGAGCGATCCTCCCTAAGAATTCTAACCAAAATACGCCATCCCAGCAATCCTTTACACAATCCTTCTAACCAACTCCTATGACTCTACCTCTGTTATCCCCATAAATGAACGCCTGTTATACCTAAGCGAAAAATTCTCGAAAAATCCCTTCAACCATCACATTCTTTCCCTCTGCTTGCGCAGAAATCCCAACCTGATCTCAAAATTTAAAACCCCTATGATTAATTAATTTCTCACTTAACCCGTGGTGAATCATTTTTGAATTAATTTGATAGATAAATTAAAACACTTGGTATGATTTCACTTGTTGTTTATTATTCTCCGACTAGTTTCGACTATAAGTCATTCTCAAGGAGATATGTACAAAAAATAACATTATGCCGGTATATATACTAATTAAAGGTCAGGTAATAAGGGCGGCCGAAATAGGCGAGTTCCAAATTTCCTCGAAATTGTTAAGCGTGGTTTTTCCGCGCTTAATAGCTTTATGGATTTCTAGGCCCTCTCGCAGATTAAGGTTACGTCCCTTATTACCTGAATACAAAATTGTTAGATTATTATCTGCAAAAAAATGGTTACCCTCGATGCAATGTTGCGCTAGCCCTGTTGAAGTTTTTTGTGTAATATTGACTTCTTATGCTCCGATAATCGTGTCTCAAAACTTCTGCCAGTCTGTCCGATGTACACAGAGTCGCAATCCCCGCACTTAATTTAGTATATTCCGCACTTGTCCAGTTTTTTCTGCACGGATTTGTTGTTTACCAGCAACTTCTGAATATTAATCGGATTAGGCATAATAATATTAAAATTTAAGACTTTTTTGTATATTTTCTGAGAGATTTTTTACGAATTCTAACTTGTGCCATTTTTGGGGGGCTGAACGTGTCGGTGCATACAAATATTTTTGCAATTGTTTAAATTTTGTCTTTTTTACTAAGAACGAATTTTCTGTTCTTCTTTGCCTAAACGATATTTATAATAATAATAATACTTATATTTATCGCCACCTTGTCCTTTATTAAATTAACAGAGATGCCTGTAGTGTTTTCATTGGGCTTTTCTTCCACTCCAAACAAACGTAAACTATTGCTCCTATTGAATTTTTCTAAGTCATCCTTGGAATCTATCGCTTCGTCCTTAATTTTATAGATTTCAGTCGTTAATGACCTTTAAAATTAATACATAGGTGATTTGATGGAATCATTGAAAATTTCACACAATTTGTTTGTAAATGACTGTGATGTAGCAAGCCGTTCCATAATCTTTTTAATAATTGTTCATCACTGTCTTGTGACTGGCTTCTTTGTCCATTGTCTATACAGGGTGTTTAAAAAATTTAAACTTTGAAGACAAATTCCGGCTTAATCATAAATTTTTGGATATAGATAAGTTGTGTTAAATCATCATATTTTGACCCCAGGAATATATGGTCCAGCCATTTCCCCACATTAACGGGACACCCTGTATACAATACAATGTATGCAGACAGAGCACGCAAAACTCGCTACTCGCTGCGAATGCTCACTAGTAAAATAATACAAGTTTTGAAAAATTACATATTAAAGAAATTGACTGAAATACAAAGGAGATTCAAAACGGATGTGAAGAGATTTTCCATACTAAATGAAATGAAAGAAAGAACATGGATATAATTTCCAAAATATATTCCAGACTTGAATTGCATCTTTTGAGCAACTGTTAAAATGTATCTTTAAAACTTCAGAAGGTCAGTAAACAAATGGATCACATTTTTATCTCAAGAAGTCATTGAAGAAATTTATAAATATACCAGTCAGCATTTGATTATATCAAAAACCTTGACCAAATTACGGAAGTAATCCTGACTGAACTGTAAAATTCAAAAATTGAGGTTACTGGACCCATTCATTAAAATAGTTGTAGAATTTATTTCCATATGATAGAATCAAGAAATTAGATATTCCTGATTATCTTATGAATAAGAACAATTAAATTAGAGAGTAATTAGAGTGCTGAAAATCGTACATAATGTACGAAGAGGTATTATTGCAGATGACGCTATGTTATCGCAGAGTAGGCAAACTATTGACGTCGGCAAATAACTGAACTGTTCGATGGAAGCTTGGTGAGAAACGCGAAAAGCAGGTCCAAATTTTTTGAGGGTGCCATTTGAAATTTTCGAAAAAAATCACAACATGCGAAGATCAATCAAAACATTTTATTTCCCATAAATTACCCAAAAAAAATTATGTGAAGGTATACGAGGTCTTAACCTGTACCTCAATTCAAAAATTAGGCGCCGGCGTCAATTAGTTTCTCTACAAAAAAATCTCAAAAATTGGGCGCAATTTTGAAAGAAGGGGTTATAACAGCGAAACCGCTAAAGTGAAGGGTATAACATGTTAGATAAAAAATAAGTACTCTCTGAGCACTTTCCAAATCTGCAATAAAAAATAGGGCATTCCATTAAAAAAAACATAAATTTGGTACGCCACTGATGATTAGAATTATTTTTGAAACATAGCGACGGTAATTATGCTCCACTTTGCTTTTAGATTTTTTTCGATAGCTTTTATCGTAAGGGTGCTATGGTCCGAGGCGTCTTAAGTGCCACACCCGGTATATAGACACATTCTAAAATCCCTAACAACATTAACTTTCTTTACAAAAAACAATACTTCCCAAAAGTGTGGAAAACACGACTAATCCTTTACTTTATTATCCAGCTTTCGTCCTATTATACACCTACCTATTATTGGAAAAATCTATGAATTCCTTCTCAAAACAAAATCCTTTCTTTAATTTCCAACCACATCACAAATACCAATTTAGTTTTCTTCTTATTGACGATAATGAAAATATTAATCTCTAATCGCTACAATAATTCACCTTACAAAGTCCATATTTCCCAAACGTAAAGTACCTGGACATAACCATAGGTCAAAAAATCAATTTTGGAAAAGCCATAAGAAAAAGCAAAATTTCTTCTAGGGCAAAATGCTTTAGAAGATTAACATACAAAAAAATGGTATCAATATTTAAAACAGCCGTAAAAATTTATAAGATGATCTGTCTCCCACTACTTGACTATGGTTTTACCCACTATCCCAATCCCAGCAATCCAATAGATGTATAAATAGTATCAATGATGCAGCAAATTAAACCTTAAATGAGTTAAGTTTCTGGTTAACTACGAATAACTTAGTTATCAATGCATCGAAAACATCAATAATTAACTATAGATCGGAAATTGGACAAACTAATGTCATAATAAATGGTGAAACTATACATGAGGTAGATAAGGTATGATTTTTAGGAATTACTTTACAAAGTGACTTAAAATGGGATGGGCATATCAAACAAGTATGCAACAATTTAGCTCGATATTCATATATTATCTATGCTACAAGGAACGACATCCATGAAAATACTACACGCACCGTATATATGGCATATTGTCAACCACAAATAACGTATGGATTATTGTTTTGTGGTTGTACAATCCAGACCAATATTCACAAAGTTTTTGTGATTCAAAAAAGACTAATTAGAGCCATTTGCAATAAAAAACCGAATACTAGTTGCAGAGATCTGTTTAAAAAACTTAAAATTAAGCCCGTCGTAAGTTTATTTGTATATAAAGCACCTAAATTCGTAAAAAATAACTTTCATCAGTTTGATATATACGAAACACCACATGGCTATAACACCAGAACTAAATCGTTTAAACTTCCAAAACATCATCATAGCTTTTATCGTAATTCATGTACAATTACTAGTATCAAATTATACAATAAAATACCTGAACATCTTAAATGTCTGCCAGTCAAACAATTTAATAAAAAAATGAAAAATATTCTTGAGACAAATTGCTTTTATTCGGTTGATGAATTCAATAATTTCTGTGATAATATGATCCACTAATATCGTTTTATTATTGTGATTAATTACCAATTGTATTCATTTTATGCTTTTTATTTAAACCCATATTTTTAACTGTTTTTTATACCTAAAATTTTAATTATACTTAATATATTACATTTCTATTGTGTTTTGTAATGTTTATATATAGATTGATTTTTAATATGTCTTTTTATTCTGTCTTGATAAGTTTATTTATAGATAGATTTTCATATGTGATTTTTTTGTGTCTTTTTATGGTGTCTTAAGCTTATTTATTATTATTATTTAGAGATAGATTTTAATAATTGATTTTTGTGTATTTTTATTGTATCTTGTTTAGTTTATTTATAGAGAGTTTTTTAATATGTGATTTATATCTCATACTTACGTATATTATTATTTATTATTTTTATAAATGATTTGTCTCAGATACTAAAGTGCCCTCATCTCCTTTTTGCCGATGACTTAAAGCTTTTTTGTAAAGTGGACACTATTCGTGATTGTATTAGAATCCAGGATGACATTGAATCTATACATAACTGGTGCCTTTTAAATGATATGAAGCTAAATATTGACAAGTGCTATTACATATCTTTTTCGCATTGCAAAAAACCATTAAAGTTTCAATACACCCTAAACAACTCTAACCTTAAACAAGTTAACTTAGTAAAAGACCTTGGCGTTTTCCTGGATTGTAAACTCTCATTTAGTTCTCACATTGACTATGTAGTTAATAAGGCGAATAAGGCCCTAGGATTTATAAAGCGTACGACGGCTGACTTAAATAATATACGCACATTCACTTTTTATACAACACTCTTGTACGATCTCACTTTGATTGTTGTAGAACAATCTGGTCGCCTTCTTATGTAACACACATCAATCGGATCGAACAAGTCCAAAATAGATTTTTAAAGTTTATGTTACATAGGTTGAACTGCATTGGGATCCATTTATCAATTGACCAAACTATGTTGTATCTAGGATTAACTTCGTTATACCGACGCGGAATAGAAATAGATATGTGCTTTCTGTACAAAATTATTAATAATTTTATTGATTCAACTGAACTTACTTTACTCATTAAATACCATGTACCTGCGAGGTTAGTACGTAACCAGCTATTTCTGCACAACTACTTTTGTAGGACTACCTGTGGCTTAAATTGTCCTTTGTCTAGGTTAGCACGTGTCGCGAACAATATTTGTAATGAAATAGAGTTTGTAGGTATACCTTTTAGTTTATTTAAAAGGCGCCTTAAACAGATAAGGTTAAATTGAATTATTATCCATTTCTTATTTAACTTATTTATGTTAGTTACTTTCTGGTGTTTACTATCTTAATCTTTGTCTTGTATTGTATTACTCCGTATATATGTATGAAATTGTATTTACATTGTATATATGTTTTTGAATGGCATGTCCGTTAAATAATTATTATTATTATTATTAACATTAATACGTAGTATCACTAACATTAATTGAGATTTGATTCCAAAAAGAATGATGCCTACATTCATGGGTTAGAATGTAGACATCATTCTTTGTGGAAATAAATTAAATTGAAATTAACGACTGACGCCATATGACTGGACTAAACAAGGCAGAAATGCCTTTGGTCGATAGCCTTTTGACAAATGAATATATTAACACCTCATTATAATTATTCATCATTTTAATGTAGATATGTACAAATTTGTCAATATATATATTATACAGGGTCCAGCATTGAAGTATGATGTTTTTGGAACGCGTATAACTAAGCGCAGGGAAGGGCTAATGTTTTCGGAATGGTTGATACGTGACTACCCAACTTTGCTATTTTGTTTGGTTTAGTCCTTATGGAACCGTGGACGCTCGAAACTGGGCATTATGTGATTACTACACAAAGCAGATTTCGAACACAATTCAATGTTAAAAGTCACGGTCGTGTTCCTACGCGAAATACCATCATGAAGTGGGTGCAGAACCTCCGTACTAGAGGTTCAGTGAAGCCTGGAGTACCTTGAGGTGGCATGGTAACTGTCAACTCACAACGTTCCAAAGTTGTCAAGGCCTGATATTTAAATTAGAATAGTCTTTTTTAGCAACTTGTCACACCTCAGGGGAGTCTATGGCATTTTTGAGTGAACATTTTCCATGACGACTCATTTCGCTACGAGGGGACATCGAGTGCCCCCCACGATGGCCTAATCTTACGCCTTGTGATTTTTCTCTGTGTGGGTACGTAAAGACTTCTCTACTCGACTTTAGGAGTGTGTGGAAAAGACATCACTTAGATGACATTATTTTTCGTACATGAATGAACCTTCTCTTTGATATGAATACAAAATGGCAAATACATACCTACCTAAAAAAAAAATTTAATTTTGATTTAATTGAAAATTCTCTGAATTGGTTTTAATTGTTTACAGAAAATTGTTTGTTATTATTTCTAAAATTAATATTTTATTTTTTATCTAAGAATTTGCTAATGTATTTTTTTATAAATTGTTACTCATTTTGTCTAACTTAAGTTCTGCACCAACTATTTTTAAAATTATTTTTTTAGAAAACTATTAAAGAAGTATTTCAAATCTTTTAAAACAATAAATTATTGCTAAAAATAACGATAAAAAATTCTTACGGAAAAATAGAACCAAACCATTAGGAATAAAAAAGTTATTTTTTTCCAGCAATTTTCAAATATTTTCTCCCACACATCTACGTTTTTGACAATTAACAATTGTCTTTTATAAACATTCATATGCTTTTTAGACTAGTGCAACGAATAAATATTGGCCTAGGTCAATAATACGACATATCAACGGTTTGGGTTTATTAATTTATTAGTGTGGGTTAAGAGAATGCGAGGACAATGCATAATATATTGGAATAGATCAATATTACGCTAGGGCAATAAATTATATATTGAAATAGGTCGAGAGCACACATTAAACTGGTACATATATTTTCGACATTCCATTGAGTCATTAGTAGTGATGAGTCGAGTTATTTACTAATAAATATCAAAACGCGGTAAATCAACTGGCACATTGCATGTTGAGGCTACTATTGCATAATTATCGAAATATCCAAGTTGTGGCGAGTAGAGACAGAAGCAAAATATAGAATGAATGAGTGGACATGACCGCAGATATGTATATCGATGTTTGGTAGCCAACTCCAGCTGGTTTATATGGGTTAGGGGAGCGATGGCCGGAGCCACCTGAACTGGACTAAGTACAATTGGAATGTATTGTTGCAAGGTAAATAATTCACTTACGCGCGTTTGAAGCGAGGATGGAATAACGTGGTTTGCGAACACATAGTGGAGAGGGAGTTCAAACGACCAAACTCCTGGGGCTACGTAGCTGAACCGAGAGCTATATTAGGATTTTAAATTGTGCTATTTTAAAACAATCCCTTTCGTGTACTATTGTGCATAAATACTTTTAAAATTGATCTCGATGTTGTAAGGGCAAATACAGGCAGTTTCAAAATTTAAATTCTAGTTCTGAATAAATGAATCGAAATAATTTATCAAAAAATATTTAATTGAAAGGTTTTACAGTAAATTAAAATATTAAAATATACTAAATAGTGAATGAATAAATAGGCTTTTACTTCGTAGTACATTGTTTAATAATTCCAATAAAATTGTAACTTTATAAGTATTCTGTCTATTTAAAAATAGAACAAAATACAAAACGATTCAAATCGAATTTATTTAAATAGTTATGTGAAAACGAACTGTTCAGTAACTAGTGTAATTATATATTGTTTTTCTTAATGACGAAATTTCTTTCTTATGTATTATTTTGTTAATTTAAGAGTGAATAAAGTATATATCATACAAAAATATTTATTCTAATGACTGCAGCTTCGACAATTCACATTATCAAATGTAATATTAATATTTTTGTGTGTTATATATAAGTTACAATTTTATTGGAATAAATAAATTGCAGTTTTTTGGATCGATAGAATATTTATGGATCAATAAATACGATATCTACAACATCAGTTTTATTAATATTTTAAAAACAACAACATATTAAAATGATTAATAATATTGTTTTAATGAAAATTGTTTTATTTTTAAGTAATTACGTAATATTTTCTACGACCATGTTTTTGGAAGTATTTATGTATTTGTGTTATTTATATCGCCGACATAATTTTGCATTAATGCAGTTAGGCTATAATGGCAGGACATTAATTTTGTTTACGGAGTAATCATAAAAAATTATCTAGTGTTATTTCGAGCATTGGGCTTAATAATAGTATATTTTGATATATAACAACGATATATCTTCAATTAGAAACATATCCGGCTTGTAATTTTGTATTGATAGAATTTTAAATTTATATAAGTATAAATTTTAATATTGTTCATAACTTATAAATTATATTCAATTTTCTCCTTCTACTTAGTCACGATTTGCTTCATTACTAATTTTGACATAAAAATAATATTTTAAATAAATAAGAAAAATATAAAGACAACATTCGCTAAATTCAACACCTAATCCAAAATGTCTGTTTAATCCCGGATGTATGTTCAGACAACCCATCCCAGCAATCCCGAAATTAATATATAAATACAACGACTGCGATATTAATAAAGTAACAAATAACATGACAGATTTCATCTCCAATAATATACAAATTAACCCCATCACTATTTCACATTTTATGAATACACTTGCAGAGTCAATCAAACGAAACACACCTACATATATTAAACAACCTTACAAATGTCCCCTTCCCAAATTCATACTTAGACTTATTAAGTATAAAAGACAACTGTACAGGGACCTGCGACTAACGGACGAGACTTATCTAAAACAGAAGTATAATAAGATCAATAAGGACATTCATAACCTCATTCGTGAATATAAGACAGACTACAGACCTGTGGATTAAAGCCTGCGAAAACATCAATAATCAGCAGGGGAAACAGTACTGGACAGAAATAAAAAAATAATATAAATATAAAAAATAAATATAAAAATCGGACTATCTTCAAAGTATACGACACCCAACAACAGACGAAACGCTAACGGACGATCGAACAATAGATAGAACACTTTTGCGGACTACTTTGAAGAGACATACCAAATAACAGAAGACAGAACATACGACAATGACTTTTTCATTTCTATTAACCACTGGTATGCCGACTTTAAAAACAATCCCTCCCCTCATCCTCCCGAGGATGACATAGAAGAGGAAGAATATTTTAACCTTCTATACAAAGACAAAAATACAGCACCTGGTTTTGACAACGTGTCTCGTATAATCCTGAAAGCCCTTCCCTACAACATCCATCAATATATCATCGAAATCTTTAATTATGTGTATAAGTCCCAAACCATACCTCAGGAGTGGAAGCAAGGCATAATAACATGTATACACAAACATAATTACGATCCACTGTCAGTTTCAAGTTACCGACTTATTACACTGCTACCAGTCCTGAGCAAAATATTTGAGACAATTCTCAAAAACAAAATATTGTTTCTCATTTCCGATCGCATTCCCCCTTATCAGTTTGGTTTGCTCCAAAATAAATCTACCACACTTCCCTTATCCATTTTTACTTCCAATTGCCAAACAGCAAATCTCGAAGGCCAGAAGTCCGCTATTGTATTCTTGGATATACAAAAAGCGTTTGACTCTATCTGGCATCCAGGTTTGCTGTTTAAGTGCAGTTCCCTCAAAATACCACTACATCTCCTGCATTTAATCGATAGCTTTTTAAATAACCGACTGCTTAATGTACGAGTCAGAAATTCCCTTTCCCACCCATTAATTCCTCATCAAGGTATACCCCAAGGTTCTCCCCTTTCCCCACTCCTATATAATATCTTTGTCCACGACATATATAATCCCAACCCTCAATATCTAAACCCTTGAGCCTACTGTCTTCTTTTTGCAGACGACACCGCATTAATTGCACACGCTCCCACAATACCTAAGGCTCTGAGCACACTAGAAGGGCTGATCGACACTCTAGAGCATTGGTTCGCCAAATGGAGAATCTCAATTAACCCTAATAAATCCCATCTGTTCATTCCTTTCCATTGTGCGTCACACTCCCCCTTTTCTATATCTTTAAATAACACCGAAATACCTCCATCCCAAAATTGCAAATACCTCGGAATATCGCTAGACTCCAAATTTACTTTCAAGACCCACACAACGAATATTAAGTTGAAAATCAAGAATAGGGCTCGACACTTCAGAACTCTCACTTATCATAATAGAAGCATTTCTATTAAAACAGCGATACGTATATATAAAATGATTTGTCGGCCCTTACTTATGCAGCTATTCCCTCTACAACCCCTCTAACATCCTACTATACGAAAAAACACAAGTAATCTCAATAGAACAACGACTCGTACACCTAGCAGCCAAATTTGCCACTAATCCCCACATTCCTGACGTCCTAAATCATCTATGTATTCCTCGTAATCCTAATATTCACTGACGAACGAGAACGGACTGAAAGACCACCGGTCGATAGCCATAAAACGGAAGAAGAACAACTATATCAGAATTTATTTTATTTTATGTTATACATGTATTATAATTTATTTCCTTCTGTGAATAAAGATGTTTAGTAGTATAAAGACAATAACTGCAAGAAATTAATGAAGTCAAAGACAATCTAATAATAATTATAATTATCTTCATTGAACAGATTCACCATTTTCTAAAAATAAAATTACAAATTATCCAAAATATATTAAAAACAAAACAAAAAATCACCAACACCCGTAATTAATGATACAAATTAAAATAGAATAGTTAATGCGGGGAAATAGCTGGACCATAGATACCTAAGGTCAAAATATGATGATTTAACACAACTTATCCATATCTAAAAGTTTACGGTTAAGCCGGAATTTGTCTTCAAAATTCCAAAAAAAATTATTTCTTTTGTTCATAACAATTAAACGTTTTATTAAATTTAAATGAAATTATTAATAACTATCATAATATAATACATCATTTCAGTAATTATGGTGATTAATGATTGTCAGGAAGTATAAAAAAACACAAGTACCACCACATAAAAACTAAAATATTTTTTTATTGTATCATCCAATAAAAATACTACTTGAAAGAATATTTTATTTAAAAACTTTTTTGTCTCTTACTAATATTTTCATATCTTATACGGTTTTCTTTTCCCAGAAAAAAAGAATAATTATTCATTTTACATTAAATCTTACCCATCCGATTAACTTACTAGAATAAATCTCACCAGAGACTAATTTATGAAAAAAACATAGATCCAGTTCAATTCTCCTAAACCTTAATGATGTAGAATTAAATTATTTAATAAAATATTTGGATTTTTATTTGGAATGGAGAATTTGAATGAAATATATTGCATAAATTTATTTTGAACCCGTTCCAATTTAGTGACCAGAGAGCAATCGAGTAATCGTATAGTTGGTAGATTAAATTTGTGGCCGTTCTTAAATACAAAACCGAGGGTTCTAAGTGCGTTCTTAGTAATTAAATTAATGTGCTGGTTAAATGTTATTTCAATCAACACTCCTTGATGCATTCAGTTGGAATCACTGAATTCATTATTGAAATTAATTGTAGTGGGTTTCTGTGAAAATTGAATGAATTTACATTTTTGAATGTTTAAGACTAAATCAATAATATCGCACCATTGGAAGAGCGTATCAAGGCAACGCGTAATATGACGCTGATCAGCAGGACATTCAATTGATTTAAACAACTTCAGATCATATGCAAAAAACAGATATTCGCAATTTATGAATGCCCTGCTTAGATTATTTATAAATAAGAGAAAAAGGATAGGTCCGCAATGGGTCCCTTGAGGAATCACAGAAGTCACATGAATAGGTTCTAATAGAAAATTAGCTATTATTACAATTTTGGATCTATTACCTAAGAAAGAATCAATACATTTAATAGCGATTTAATGAAACTCAAAACACTTCAACTTGTTAATCAATAATTTGTGGTTTACTCTATCAAATAATCAAGTCAGTGTAGATTGCATCAACTTGATGTCCCTTCTCCAGGGCATCTAATATATAGCTCTGGTACTCCAATAAATTTGTAACTGTGGACCGTCCAATACAAAAACCATGTTGTTCCTGAATAATTATATTTCTGGACAGCCACCTTAACTGGCATGAAATAATTTTGTCTAGGATTTTTAGAATTGCTGATTGGTGCGCTACTTCTGTATAATTATCAATTATATATTTTTCCTAGATTTATAGATAGACATCAAAAAGCTATGTTTCCAAAAATCAGGGAAACCCCTTGAGACTTTGACCTTTGAAATATCATATTATAGGTTTTGAATTACTCAAGAAGTCTCCAGGAATGTCGCCAGGCCCACAGTTAAAATTATTTGACAATTGTGACAACTCATCATAAATGTAAACCAACAGATGTAGTTGCTCACATGAATCACTTTCATAAGCACACACAAAATAATTACATGATATAAGTGTTCATAAAATAACTGTGTAATCTTATTGATATCACGTTCCTCAAAGATGTCATCTCAATCAAATAAACTCAAATATTTGACAGATAATGAAACTAGGAAACCTTGCAGAAATAACCACAACCTAGAATTTACATAAGTAAGAATAGAATCTTGTAGAAAATGAAGAGTAGAGGAAAAGTATGACAAAAAAGTAAAAATAATATAAATATAACTCATTATATATCCTTTAATCAAATAGCTGTACTATGACATTCTAAATGAATCAAAGACGATTTTTATGATAAGAAAATTAAGCTACTTTTCTTACATTGATTGTACCATACATGCTGATCCTCTTGTAAAAACATCACATGACTGGACACAAGCTACTCCACTTGAAGTACTACCATGGTTGACGGTTTCCAATGAACAGCTTTATCTTAACTTACTTATTATATTTGCATAATGTTCAGAACCTATTTTTAAATAGGGTCGGATTGACAATGCATAACTATGTCATGTTCGGACATCCCCGCTGTGTCCACACAACAATGCAATAAAATCAGCTAAACTAACAAAAATAAAGGTAATACTTACATTCCAATACCGCCTGATGAGTTAAATGTGCTTTTTAGTATCGCTGTAGGAAAATAATCGAAAGTCTTCCAATGGCTGAGAAAGAAGTAATAAAGTTGATGTGTGGGAGCTCAGTAAGCGCGGGGACTTTATTTCATTTTTAATGAGGTTAGGAATATTATTCAGAACTTTAGGAATACATCTGCACAGGATATATATGGCATGACATCAGAACTTCAAAAAAGAACGCTGATCTACTTATATCACCGTTCACAAAATTAATTAACCATTGAATTAAATATTCTGTTCTTCCGGATAGACAAAAAATAGGATTGAACATCCCAGTATTTAAGAAGGGTTGTAGTTCAGATCCAAATAATTACAGGCCAAACTCATTATTGCCCATTGTATCCAAGGTACTTTTTTTTAAATTTTTTAAAAAGAAGCAAGTCGCCCTGACACCCCGCGGAACCGCCGTCTGGCATTACTTCACGGGGTGTAGGGTGTCGTCTGTGTCGGTGATGTGTGCGTGTGTATGATGAGTGTGTGTGTGCTACCCCGCGGAACCGCCATCAGGCATAACATCACGGGGTGTCAGTCTCGTTGTGTGTGTGTGTGTGTGTGTGAGATGTGCGTGTGTGCGCAATGAACGGCTCGGGTACGTGGGGTCGCTACTCCCAAATGGCTGTGCACGTCAACCACCCCTGCGGGTTGTATCCAAGGTACTGGTAAAAAAATATTTAACCAGATTGTTGACTTTCTTGAGAAATATGATATATAAATCAATTTGAATTTCGTACATGAATGACTACAGTCGATGCAGTCGGCCATTTACTGGGTAATATACTCGAGGGCAATTACTCTGGTAAATCGACAATGGCATCTTATTTTGATCTTAGTAAGGCTTTCGATTGTGTGTCGACTTACTTTCTTTTGCGTAAACTTTATTTCTTAAACTTCCACCCTAGCAGCAGTCGTCTTATTGTATCTTATCTTGCTAGAAAACAATAACGGGTTAAAGTTAATGGTACTCTATCAGAGTTAAGCACAGTACACGGTTTATCACAAGCATCAATATTGGGTCCCTTTCTATTTATAATCTATATAAATTATTTACCGAATCACGTGAAATGTGCTAAACTGATTCTTTACGCTGATGATACCACGTGCTTAAATCAATGCTCTAAGAACAAAGATTTGCTAGATAGCAGTAACATATACATCTGTCATGCTGACATTAACAGATAAAATAATCTCCCTGAAAAATGTGATAAAAGAAGAAACCAAAATGGAAATCAAATATTCCAGATGTCAAGGAATATCCTTGCTTCCTTAACATCATGGTGATGGGTTTGGGTAGAAGAACATATTTAATTGTGAACTCTGCCCGTGCTTCTATCGGCCAAAATTTTATCTATAGTTTTTTAATACTTTGTTTGAATGTGTATTATTTAAGAAAGAAGACTGCTTGTTGTAGGAGCAAATTTATTGAGAACTTACATATTAATTAAAGGAGAATTATTAACTTCTATTTGATCATTTAATAGACTTTTTATTTTAACAATTTAACTTTCGAATTTTATTACAAACGTGCAAAATTTCAAAATTATCATTAAAGGTATGCTGATATTCGATTAAATGATTGGCGTAGATTGAAGCATAAAATTTAGGTGGTCAGAAATATTGATAGCTAAATCTCTTAAAGATAAGTCAATTTTTACAAAAGCCAATAAAGGTAACTTAATTATTGCTATCTCTCCATACAAGCTACTGTGCAGCTATTTTAATAAAAACTACTGGATGCTTCTTTGGACGTGTATCTTCGTCACAAGAATTAAACACTTTAGGATATTCCATATCTGTGAAGGCGACTGAACTAGCTTTTGTTTTTTCCGGTATTAACTGAAACTCCTTCCTATTGATGTGTCTAGCAGTTCTTGCTTCCTTAAATTCAATGCCAGAAAACGGGCTAATTTTAATATCAAAATCTCGACAATATTTTTCCACTAGGATTTTTCCAATAGTGTTCTACATTGTTTTTAATACACTTTCCTTATAGTGTGTTCCATTCAGTTTCTTCATTTTATAATCATAGTTCTTTAAAATTTTATTGGGGGATTATTGAGGCTTGAGTCAAGTCAAAATATAGGTCTCTGCGGTCAAGTACGGAATTTTGAAACCAGCACATGTTTCTGGATACGTATTTCAAAACCTGTTCATCTTCTTTCGATATTATAATCAAACTCATTACGCACACAATGCACCAAATAATTTACGCTTTTAGACGTTTATTGTTTTTCGTATTGACTGAAAAATTACACAACTAATTGTGACCGTTGAAATTTATGAGTAATTGTCTAGATTGTCTAGCCAAATACAATTCGTGGTAAAACTTTTTTGGTATTTTTTTTCGTTAGATTAATTCGTAGTTTTTGCCTTTAGAAAAGACAAGAGCTATTTATTAACCAACGACAAAAATTTGCGGCAAGAGTCCGACCACTTATTGTTATTTGTTTGAAACTAATCCAGAAATAGATTAGTAATATCAATTTTCAAATTCAACAAAAAGGGATTCACTAGGCATACTACCAGATTTGGACTTACAACACTTACATTATTTCTAGAATGTACTAATATTATTTTAAATATAATTTAAATTTGTTACACTAATTGAAACTATTAGATATAAATAAAATAGACTATATAAGAAACAAAATAAAAGTTGAAAGTAATACTTCCTAGGCTACACTCTTGATGTAACTGGAATTTCACAGGGTTATTAAAATTATAACTATTGTGTTCCATGGAACACGACAAGTGTTATAATTTTAATAACTCTGTAAAATAAAAACTAATAATATTGCTAATGCGGACAAACTACTGGTCAATAGCTAGTTGATGAATATACCATGTGTAATTTAATGTTTATTAAACATTTAGCCAACATTCAAGGTATTACTCCATAGGCTATTCTAACTTACTTCTTTGATGATTTTTGAAAACCGCTTTGAAATGCAATAAGGAATTTTAATAATAATTATGTGTAGGCTTAAAAAAATCCCCATGAGATACTTGAAGATCGTTTTCAACATTAGTTCTCGTTGAACGTTTGTGTTAGAATTATGGATGGCTGACTAACTGGACAGAAATTCCTTTCAGAATGACTTACTGACCAGGTATATGTCAACTGATGATACAACGACATGATTATAAAACAGTTTTTACTTTCCCTGTGGCACCCTGTCTAACTTAAATAATGGCTGTGGAAGATTTGTCCTTCTTCGTCCCTGTGTCTGTCAGTGGGCGATGTATCTCAAAAACAATTGATCTTTTTAAGATGAAACTTGAGATTTTATCATTAAAAACTATAACTAAAATGCTTTTGGTAAACATTTTTACATTGGAAGTAGATGTTTACTCTAGGCGTTTTGTTGTTTTTCTTTTCAGATATTTTTCTAAATATGAAAAATATTACATAACTTTTCAAATAAAAGTTGGAATGTGAAACTAAACAAATTTCATTAACACATACTTTTTAAGTACTTGTCTTGCAAGAATTTTTTTTTGACATTTTTAGCCTTTTATTTATAAACCATATTAGAATGTATTACAAGATATTACAATTTATTGTAGAGAATTCAAAACTAAGCACATTATTAAGAATAGACTTTTTCCGAAAACCTCAATGTTTTCGAGAAAAAATATATAAACTATGGTGGCCACATTACCATTTTTTTAATTGCACTTAAAATAAAAACAGTTTTTAACGAGTCAATAAATAAAATAGAATAAATTAAATTTTTAGCATAAATACAGTGTTTGCCATTTATATTTTGGTATGCCTATTATTCATCTGTAGTAATGGTCATCTGTTTAGTCATAAAAATTATGCACCTGCTCATAACACTCGAAATAAACGCAATAATATATCTAAGCCATAAATACACATCTACAGAAAAAAGCCCCGAATACAATGATAAAGCAAGAAAATGTTACTTTTAAGAAGAGTTGTTATCATGCTGTTAAAAATGTAACCAAATTTTATTAAACAATTAATTCCTTCGTTACAATTTTCAACATTTCGTTTCAAATAAATTGTATATTTATATTCCCTGGCGCACATTCTTATTTTAAGTTACCTTACTTTAAATAATAATAATTTGCGACCATAAACAGTTGATTGTCTTAGTTTTGCAATACTATTTGAAAGATTATCTAATTTATGTTTATGTTAATAATAAGTTGGACTGTTAAAATAATAATAAATAATATTAAAATTTTATTTTCAACCAGTAAAAAAATAGATAATACAATATACAAATATATGCAAAATTTGCACAGTATGTTAACTAAGCAAAAACAAGTAGATCAAAAGAATACATTTAAATTGAAATGTTTTCACAGGAAAAAGCAATATATTCTCTTTATATAGCCTAAACACATAAAAAATACGGCCGAATATTGTATTATGTGGTAGGACTGAAATTGTTTTAATAATGGTGTGTTTGTCAAATATTACCTACCGGATGTGGTATATTCAAAAGGGTTTTGTATATGTGTAGTAGAAATATGATAAATTAATAGGTAATTGATTAAAACATTATAAAATTTAGTGAAACAAACCAAGTGTTTTAATCAATTACCTATTATTCCACAATGTTTCACCACGAGGTAAATGAGAAAATCATTCATGAAATGATAAATTATTTCCGATACTAGCATCTCGGTATACAAATTAATTAAGTTTAAATACAATTGATGATCTTTAACAGACACGTTTTTAAAAGGTATTGTCATGGATACCCTCTCGAAGGTAACGGTCCACTATTTATATATTGCAAATATTTTAAAAATCTTCTTCGTACAGTTTATGCTCGGTTTATGAGTATATGCGAAGTGGGCTGCCAGAGTAGTAAGACGCCGTAATTTATTTTACTTAAGACTAATAATTTATATAAAACAATTAATGTGTTTATATTTATAAATTCTTTAGTAGATCTATTTATAAATCCAAATACAACCCTTGGCGTTTTCTTAACATGAGATTTAAATGATAGTATATTGCTAACGATTATACCAAGATCTGCTTCTTTTTGGAAATATCAATGGATTGGTCCCTTATAATGTAATTCAGCTTGTTGAGATCATGAAAGATTTTTTAATACTTAGTTTTAGTTAATATAACACCAATTATTAAAACTTACACAGTCACTATTTTATTTATTGCACTTAAAACGAGTAGGATCATTCACGTATATTAAAAAAATCATTGATGCATATCTAGATAGTATTTATTTATCCAATGGTACTTACGTGATAAAATTCAAAATACATATAAATCAATAATTTCTTAGAACAATTTTAATTCCACATGGAAAGGCTTGAGTTAATAAAAATATGATCTTCCACTCTTGACTACTGCGACTTCAATGAAACTGCTGCCACACAAGGTAAGCTAATTTCATTGACTTATTTGAAAACCTTTTCATGATGATTTAATCATTTTTTACTCTACTGTATCCTGTAAATATAAGATATATAAAAACTTTAAGATATAGATTCTTAGAGTTTTTATTTATCCAAAGTCGCAGTTAATGAATTTTCAAGTATCTGTACAGGTGTTGGAACAGGTTGTTCCACCATTATCTTGCCAAATTTGGCTTATTTTCGTCTGAGGGGAGGACTTTAAATAGATTAGTTATGTCATATTTGATAGTTTATTATTTATTTCCTTGAATATATCACAGAAATTATTCATAAATAAAAGGAACAAGATTGGATCCTCGAGGTACAACTTTTATAGTAAAAAATTTCTTAGAAACGTGTTTTTTATGTTGTACCTACTGAAAGCGATCTCTTAAATAATATTATTACTATAAAAATGTATTTTTCGTGTTTTTTCTAATTATTATTATTATACTTAACATTATTCTCTAAGTATAATAATTTCTCTGCAATTATTTTTTTTACTTACAGTACAGTACAGCTGTTGTTAAATGGTTTCAGCGATATTATTTTTCTCTAGCTCATCCTCCATCTAAATATGTCCATATAATTCTTCGCCATGTTGCCTTTTAGTGCAAACCATTGAGGTTCTACGTATTTTTTTTTCTAATCCTGATAGTGAATTCAGCACACGAAAATTTTGTTTTTTTCGTGAAAATTTTGAAACACACACAATTCTAATTAGCGTTACAGATAAGTAAGTAGTAAAACTAGATAGATAGATAGATGTTATATGGGTGGCACCAGCACCTATTCCACCGCGACCGTTTTAGGTCTATTGTGGATCCCTGTTGATCTCAGATGACCAGCTCTAGCTTTGCCTCTTTGATTAGTCCTATTAGCCTTGCCAGAGGGGCTTGGGTATAGGTCTCCGCGCTTGGGTTTGTAGTGCCCAGCTTTTGACATCTATTCCTTGCTAGACCCTCGCAGTGGCATAGGATGTGGAACGAGTCCTCTTCTTCCTCTAGGCAGAATCTCCATGGTGCTTCTTCCACCAGGCCTATTTTGCTCATATGTTTGTTGAGCTTGCAGTGTCCTCTTATCAGGCCTACTATTGTTTTGACCATTTCCCTGTCTTCGTTCAGAAGTTCGGTCGTGAATTTTGGCGATTGTTTCTTAAGGAACTGTTTCGCCTGTCTCTGTCCTAGTGAGTTCGTCCACCAGGTATGGGCTTGTGTCTCCACCCATTTTTTATGGATCGTTTGACTGCGGTTTTGTAGTTTCCGCAGGAGGGTACCGGGCCAATTACTGCTTTTGACGAGCCTTGTTTGGCCAGTTCGTCTGCTTTGTCATTCAACGGATATCCTCCGTGTTTGGGGACCTATGTGATTGTTACTTTTTTGTGACAGCCAAGTTCATTTAGAGCACGTATAATGTCCCACACTAGCTTAGATTCGACCTGTGTGGAGCTTAGTGCTCTTAGCAGCGCCTGACCCTCGGAGAATATAGCAATTCACCTACTTTTGGTGTCTTGTCTTGCTATTTCTCTTGTGCAGTGGTGAAGAGCTATCGCCTCTACTTGGGTCACCGTGGTGTCCTGGTGAGACTGACAGAAATCTTTGTCTCGGGTTTTGTGCCGTATATACTTGCTTCTACCCCTTTGTCGGTCTTTGAGCCGTCCGTAAACCAGCATGATTTTGCTTTGGTAGGTTGGCTTTCGACCCAGTCTTCTCTTTGCGGGATTAGTACCTTGTATTTCTTTTCGAAATTGTATTTTTTCACCATGGCATCACTTGGCATCGCTGTGATCGCGTTAGCCTTCAGCTTGTTTTCTAGCCGTTGGTGTGTTTTTCTGTGTGATCGGATTATGGGCGCCTGTCCTTGCATCAGTCTGTATAATACGGACCTGGCATCACCTTGAATAAAGATGTGTAATGGTGGTATGTTCAAGATGGCTTCTAGGGCTGCTGTTGGGGTGGTGCTTAGGGCTCCTGTTGTACTGAGACATGCTAGTCTTTGTGTACTGCTCAGGAGTCCTATTTTGCTTTGTCCTAGTCCACCACACTACTGCTACATAGGCTATCATGGGTCTCATCACCCTGGTGTAGAGCCATAGAGTCATTTTAGGGTTTAGTCCCCAATTTTTCCCGCACATTCTGCGACATTTCCCTAATCATATTGTTGCTTTTTTTGGTGGCTTTTGTGATGTGTGGTCTCCACGTCATTTTGGCGTCAAAGGTTACTCTCAGGTACTTTGCCTCCCCTACAAAGGGGATTTCCGTACCCCCGAGCTTCAGTGGCTTTAGGCCTTGCAATGCTCGTCTTTTCGTGAATATGACAATTTGTGTTTTTTGTGGATTGATTGTCAGTCGCTCCTGTTTGCACCAATTGTCTACTATGTTTAGGGTTCTTTGTGCTCGCTCCGAGACAACTCCCGCGAACCGGCCCCTGATGACAAGGGCTAAGTCATCCGCGTACCCTAGGCAGTGGATATCCTCTTTGGACAGTTTTCCTAGAAGGTCATCTACTAGTATAGCCCATAGCAGTGGAGACAGCACTCCTTTTGTGGGAAGACCCCTCCCGCCTTAGCGTTAATGGTATGACTCCCCAAAGTGGATATGATTGTCCTTTTCTCTAGGCTGGCCTTGATCCATTGGCAAAGGCTTGGCGGTACTCCTTTCCTTGCTTGTGCCTCCACGAGAGAGGTTGTTGTTACGTTATTAAACGCCCCTTCTATATCCAGACATGTAGCTATATCTTTGTCTTCCATTGACTTTGTGATGAGCCTGTTTAGGTCGTCCAGCGCCGAGTCCGTTAACTTATGTTGATATGCATATTGTCTGTTGTTGAGGGGATCTTTTAACAGTATCCCGTCCCTTATGTACCTATCAATCAATCTTTCCATTGTTTTTAGTAAGAATGAAGATAGGCTGATAGGTCTGTATGACTTTGACGTTAGGTCAGCTATTCTGCCTTACCCTTACGCTTTGCCATGATTTTGGTAGTATATATCCCCATGCCAGGCAGGCTTTGAAGATTTTTGACAGGTGTGGCACCAATTCCTCTATGCTCATTTGTAACAGAATGGGATAAATCCCATCTGGTCCCGCGGACTTGTACGGTTGGAACCTGCTGATGGCCCATTTAATTTTAGTGGGTCTTGTGACCTCCGTGGCTAATCTCCAGTCCTTTCGGTCGGACCTTTTAGGTCTTTGGCTGTGATTGTCTGGCTTATTATGTTCTGCCAGAATTGTTGAGGCTGGAAAGTGGACTTTTAATAGTTCCTTGAGACTTTCCTCTATTGTTTCTGTGTAGGTTCCTTCCGGTTTCTTGAGGAAGCCTACCTCTTTGACAGCACTGCCGTCCTTAGCCAGGACTTTGTGAATTCTTGAACATGCCGGAGTGTCGTTAATCTCCTCGTAGAACTTCCTCCACGAGTCCCTTTTGGCTTTTCGGATTTCTTTGTTATATTGAGTGAGCTTTCCTCTGTAGGTGTCCCAGTCCTAGTTATTTTTGACCCTATTGAATAGCCTTCGAACCTCGATCCTCATCTTTTCGAGGTTCTTGTTGCACCAGACTGTTCCGCAGCCCCTCTGCTTGGCTGTTTTTTCCGGGCAGTTTTCCAAATAAGCCGTCCTGATGGCGTCATTGATTTATTTCACTGCCAGTTCCAGCCCATCCATCTCTCTTGTCGATACTGTACCTCCCTTGAGAGCTTCTCTGAGGGACTCGTTATATCCTACCCAGTTCGTCTCTCTTCTCTTCTATCAAAGTATGATATCAGTCTAAAATTAAGTATATCTGACCTGCCATGCCTTTATAAATCCGTGTTTACTTTTCTCATATTGAAGGTGCAATTGCACCAGGACTTCATATTAGGTTCAAAATATGGGTTAAACGGCATTAAATTAATGGATCAATAATTCGTCTAGCTTGTAGATGTTTCAATTTGTTTAATACAGCGCCTTTAGAGATTGGGAAGTTTTATATTTTTGTTTAAAATGGTAATATATTTTTCTTATCAGATATACTACAGATTTAGGAGCTAACATACACACATAATTACGTTAGGTTATGGTGGTAAAAAATGTTTAAATTTTAGTTAGGTGACTGTAAATTAAAGGATTTAATTAATTTAATATTATATAATTTTGAATCAATTGAATTATTATTCGGATTGCGTTGATTTGAGAAGCGAGAAATATTATTTCAATGTCAATTCCTCAGGCTTCTGGTTTCACCGCTAATCGGATAACCGAATACGTGCCAAATACTATTAATGTAATGAAAGCATGTGTTAGATGCATTTTGAACAAGGCCTTAAACATATGAAAAGAAATCGTATTTATTCACACATTAACTCTTTCATGTAGATGAATTGAATTAAGAATACAAAGCCAAATATTGTAAATAAATATTATCCAATTAAAATAACCCTGAGTTCATTTAATGTTAATAAAGGCTATGAGCCATAGTTTTAAATGACTTCACTGCGGCCTGATAATTTATTTTCGTTTATGTACCACCCGTTCCATCCACCTTTAAATTTTAACCGTCTGTTCATGAGTTCTAGGTGAAATTAATGATACCTCTTTGTTAAAAGTATTATTCACCATGACTCCATTAATCTTACTTTGTTCGATATTCTTTCGTCGTGGGTACTTTAATTCGAACCTTCAGATTACGGGGGACCCTTAATATTTAATTACGTTTGTTATATTAATCATGTATGAATTTGAAACCTGCGCTTTCCTTTTAGATGGTTATTCTAATGCTCATATTTAGATACATTTTCTCAATAATACGTATTATTAATGGTGATTAATAATACGTATTATGTTGGTGTGGATCTTAAACGAATTATGTCTACTTGGTTTATATTGACATATAAATATACGTTTTGCAACGTTCGTATAAAAACGTATTGGTCTTCAGGTGGATGTAGTCGGTTTATGTTTCCACTTAACTTAGTAATGTATCTAGCATTATAACTAGAAATATTATGTCGCTAGATCTACTAGAATTTCAACTTTGGTCTTTCCTATGTCAATTACAGGATTGTCTTGTTTAAATCACTGGGCAGTTGAATGGCTGTAGTCATATTATTTTTTTAGATCATTTAAATTAGATCTATAATTGTAAAATAGATATCGATTTTTTACATACAAATATGCGTCTCCAGCAAAATTTTACTATATGACAACATTTTTTCTTTGGTCAAAGTTAAAATAATTAGTTTAACTTTGATAATGGTCTGTGAAGACCGAAACACGTGTCAGGCAACTGAGAATAAAAACATTATGGAACAAAACAAGTGTTACTCTCCACCTAATATTTAGTGATATTGTAGAAACGAAAAACAATTTATTTTTTTGCGTAAAATCCTCTAGACCGTAAAAATAAAATATTATATTGGATCCTTTCTCGTGGCAGAATAAATCGAGAATGCCTGGTTTTATTTATTTTAGTAATGTAAAATGTATGTTATGGAATTCCTTTTATAAACTTTTCTAGACGTTGTTTATTCAACACTCACTTCCCTTCTCCGTGCTAAATTTAAACTTTTAGTAATGTTTAAAATTTACGTAATGCCGTTTTCATTATATTATTTTTCTATATTTTGATGAAACGAAATTATAACATAATTTTATATTAGAACCCTTGTTATGTTTCATATTGTTGCATTTATTTTCCTGACATATGTTTCGATCAAACGAACAATTTGTATTTCCTTTGAAATGGCCGTCGGTGATCGAAACATATGCCAGAAAAATAAATTCAGCAATATTTAAAATTACCTAATGTTAAATTGTTTTTCGTTTATTTGACCTTAATATTAATGTATTCGTCTTTTTTTATTTGATAAATGCGCAATATATTTGAGGGAATTTTTTTTATATACTATATAACATAAACATTAAATTATTGTTTCACAATTAACTATTGCTATAGACTGGTTTTGGCCTATTCGGATCTCTCCAGCGCAGCGCAGTTTTAGACAGCGAAACAAATTAAATTTGGTCTCATTTAATAATCAGTGCATCTTCATGTAACTCAACAATCATTAAAGTAAATTATTATTATGTTGATAAAATTCCATTTTCCGTTAGGATAGAGATAGCATTAAGGTTACATCTATTATCTACCATAAACGTTGAACTAATTTCCCCAATTGAATGGGCAAACCACCGTCAATTAAGGAAGTGTTAACAGCGAAAATTATCAATATCAATGGTAAAGAATAAGTTGTTATTAAGTCGGGTTATAAATTGTTGCTCTAGTTATTTACAATGCAAAAATGCAAATATGATTATTTTAAAATATTAATTAATAAGGCTGTTGTTCATTGATCGATAAATGTCTTAACGTATCGCCACATGTAACATCGCATGGGACTCCATCTGCTCTATCTTTCACTGATGACATTCGTACTGTATTTAGAAAATGAATGTTTGCCTTATTCAAGGAAGAAATGTAGTCAGTTTTAATTAATTAATACCAGGATAAAGAAACTTAAAATAATATTAACTTGCGACCAACCGTCCAATTTACTAACCAGCTATCGTCCTGTCACACTCTTTCTATCAATTTGGATTCCTTCCCCGTCGTTCAACTTCTCTTCCTCTAACCATCCTAGCCTCTAATATTCAAACTGCCCACCTTGAAGGTAGAGCTTCTGCAGCATTATTTCTGGATGTTCAGAAAGCATTCGAGTCTGTCTGGCACCAAGGCTTATTGTATAAATGTCATCTCCTAAATATCCCTCGTCATATTATTTTTATCATTAAACAATTCCTCTCCAATAGATCCCTAAAAGTAAAAATGCACAACTCCTTCTCTTCTTCTTTTACTCCCAAACAAGGCCTCCCTCAAGGCTCTTCCCTCTCACCCCTATTATACAACATTTTTTCAAAAATCAATTTCAAAAAACACACAGCTATAATTAAAAACAAAATAACAATTAGGGCAAAATATTTTAGATGTTTAACTTATAGAAATGATGGCATCACCACTAAAACAGCAGTTAAAATATACAAAATGATTTGCCGCCCATTACTGGACTATGGTTGTGCCCCCTATCCCAATCCCAGCAACCCAACTTTCCGTAATATTGAAGTTAGCGAGCGAGCATCCCTCCGTACCCTAACAAATCTTCGGCATCCTCTAAATCCTTTACATAATCCTTCCAACCAACTTCTCTATGATACAACCTTAGTTATCCCCATTCAAGAACGCCTTCGATTCCTATCAGAAAAATTCTCCAAAAATCGTTTCAACTTTCATATATTATCCCTCTACTGTCTTCCTCGAAACCCTAACATAATCCCTAAATTTAAAAACCCTCATTCTACCATTTTCGATTTCATTTCATCACTTCATGCATCTACTCACTAAAGACTGACGCCATATGACTAGACAAAACAAGGCCTCTGGTTGATAGCCTTTTGACAGATTAACATAATAACACCTCATTCATAATTTATTTATTATTTAAATAATGTACATATTTGTCAATAAAGATGTAAATATATAGAAACTTAAAAATGTTTTTGTAGCTTTTGCTACTTTTTCACATATCGAAGAAAGCTGAAATCATTCATGAAGATACAGAGCGTCAAATGCGTTCGCGGAATGTCATTGTCTTCAATGTTCCGAAACTGAAGGGATCGCTTCAAGTGATAAAACCACCTTACAAAATTTAACCACTCAAAATGTTTCGTTTAACTTGCTTGCTTCTTAAAGATAAATTACTGCGGATATGGATGCCATGTTAATAAAGCAAAACTATTGACACTGAGATTAAAACGTCAATCTCACTTATTGATTGGTATCATTGCACTCAAGGCAGCGGATTGTATCTCCATGAGCTTTAAGAATTGTTTCCGAGTTATGTACTGTATGCCCTGATGGGATTCAGGATATTCTCAAACGTTGTGTTTATACATTATCAAATCTGATTAATGTTATTTTTATTTCTGGAATTCTGGAATGTTGGACTATTTTATAGCTCGGTAAATTATATGGGTATAGGTACGCAAAAATATGATTGTTGAGGAACAACATGGTTTTATACGTTTTGGACTCAAGCGGCCAAAAGTGGTTCACATGAAACTGGATACTGGTAGCAATACTTCACTCAGTATCTCTTCGGTCAACATGTCTAATATTATTTTTTGGCGAGCACTTCTGCGGCAAAGTTAGCTTTATATCGCTCTTAATCATTGAGCAGACCTGAGTATTCAGTTTAACTACTTCTCAACCTATCCGCGTTTCGCCGTGAAGTTATGAAGGTGTCCCACGCTGGAATTACAGCAGTTTCGCCTGCACCGCACCCTTTAGCAGCCTCAGCTTAGCCTAGAAGCCAGGCTATGTTAGCCCTTGTCTTCGCGGCCTTCTTCGATGCCAGTAGCACGTGTGAGCTATAAGTAGGGTGTTTTCAAATATGATAGTGTCTTTCCTATTTGTACCGGGTTATTCAAGATGTTAAAGGTTTCCCCCACAACACGACCCGCGCGCCTTCTACCTAACCAGGCAGTAGGTGTCTTCTCCGCGGCAATAGTGAGCTCATTGTTCGCCATCCACCAGTTTCAATGTTTCTATGTCTTATAAATATTTAATCGTCGTCGGCGAAGCCAATAATGTCCATGCCTACCGGCAGCTCCAGCGTCAGCTTGTACTAGCTTTCAAAGGGACGGTCCCAGGATGGAGCCTTGAGGGACCCTTCGGTTACAACCACCCCTTTAGTTTCATTTGCGTCCTTAACAATTAGCATACAGTGTACGAGTGTAGTCAGGGGCGCCCCTTCTGGCTAGGACCTCCAAAATGGTGGCTCAAGGTAACGTGTTGAATGCGTTTTTTACATCCAGAGCCAGACAGTGTTGATATCCTCGTAGGGGTTCTTAATTTGCCCAACATCCGGACTTCCCTGATGGCGTCCACCCACCGTCGAACGTCCCCCTACAAATCCGAAGTTTAACTTCTAATTGTAGGAAAATCACTTGTACTAACAAATCCAGAGAAGAGAAAAGATCCAAAGTTTAACTCCTAAATATAGGAAATTCAATTATACAAACAAATCTAAAGAAGCGAAAAGAGCAGTTAGTAAATCATCGGTGTACTGGTCCCAGTTAGAAAATTGTAAATGGTTCTAAAGAAGATATAACTTTGAACACCTTAAAGTGTTTCATACAGAACTCCTAAAACTTCATAAACATTATATCACACAAAGGAAAAAACTATAACTCCAATATCTTGTCCTCAATGTCTAGTATGCTGGGTGCCTCCTTGACCCGGAGCCTTGCGATTAGGAAGCCTCTTTCAGTTCTTGTATATTAAATTATATTACTGACGTAGCATTCGTAGTATCCATCCTTGGGCGTGGCGTATTAACCTAGGAAAACCTGTTAATGTTGTTGTTATTGCTTCGACTCTCTCCGGAATAAGGGAGCTCAGGTTTGGGCTAGGTAATAATAATAATAATAAAATAGCTTTATTTCAAAGTGTCATGTACATGTACAAAATGAAATTTGCATCAAAACTTATTAACTAGCTGATTGTTCGGTCGCTTCACTAATTTGCCACTGCTTTGACCTCCACGTGCGGTGAATCGACGGTATGCAGCGATAAAACAGATGGTAGAGAGGTCAGCGTCGAGCTCGAGGTGCACAGCTTTGGTGGCGAAGCAGACGAAAGCGCAGATATACACCTTCGCAACACGAGCACTTCAGATGCGGCCGGTAGTGATGTTAAATGGCCCGGCGTAATCAACGCCAACTCGAAGAAATGGTTCTGAGGTGCTGATCCGAGCAGATGGTAGCGAGACCTAGGCATAGTTGTAGAATGTGACTATTTCGAAGGACAGTAAGATAACTTTCATTAATATATCATCTACGTTAAGGTTACAGGACTACTCACCGAAGTTTATTGTCAGAGGTTATAAATACGTCTTACCATATTTCATTTTGTTGTAGAAATTGTATATTCTATACTATTAATAATAGACCATTACCATCAACCACTTAAATAAAAGATTTGGCTGTGTTGTTCAAATCGAAACTTTATTTTAGTAAACATATCAACAACGTATGTAATGTTTCCTAAAAAATGTTGTTATTTATGAATAGCTCTACATCTGAATTTAGTATGACTACCATAAAAATTCTATACCTTGTGCTCGTTCGTCCTCTTGCAGAGTATACATCTGTAGTATTATCACCGTTAACTCGGATTGCCATTCAGCAACTAGAGTCTATTCAAAGTAGATTTTTGCAACTTTAGCAATTTTAGCCATAGTTTTATGCTTAGTCAGCTTAATATACAAGTCTACAAAATACGATATGCATAGTCCCATCGACAGATGGCTTGAAAACTAATTTAAAAAAAAACATTTTTTTAAATAGGGGAGTTTTGTTAAAATTACCATTTTTTTAAAAATTAATACTTATAGATGTAAAAAGGCATTATAGTATGTATTCATAAAAGTGATTCTAAAATAAACAATATCTCCAGCTATCATCGCTTCATTATTCTAAGTAAACCTGTATGATTTATTGCACGGTATGCCATTGCAAAAATCCACTTGTCCTCGAAGATAAACATCCTGCACTTGAGTTAAGTATCATCTTACGTGCAACTTTAAACAATCAAAACCCATCAACACTATTTCAAAATGAAACATATAATCAATTTTTAATTTTAAGAAAGTAAATTTCTTCAGTATTAGATTGGTCTGATGTCCTTCATGCGAATTCCGTTGATGATGTACATTATTTTATACTAAAATATTTCAAGTATATCCGATTTGATTTTCATAAGGTCAAGAAAAGTTAGAGAGAAGACTAAATAACTTAAGCTCAAATATAAACATCCACTCTCTCAGTGTTTTAAAACAAAATATACAAATATCCGCCATGAGGTAAAATTATTATCTGAAGATGATTTTAATACTTATCTAAAAAAAGTGAAGAACAGTTAAAGAAAGAACCCAGGAAGTTTTGGGATTTTCTTAACACTCGACGTTACGAATCGTCAATTCCTTCATGTATGATATATGAGGAAAATATGGTATCTTTACCGGTTGATGTGGTAAATGCTTTTGCAACTAATTTTTTAAAATCATACTCAGAGTCATCTAAACCGAATTTTGAGAAATTGGATGAAAATTTAATAATTCTGAACTTAAAGAAGTTATTGCCATTAACGCTCTTAATAAACTAAGCAATAAATTATTTATTTATTTATTTATTTATTTATTTCAACGGTTGACACCTTTTTTACAAAACATTACACAATAAAATAATAAAGATAAAGATATAAACTAAATGACCATTATTACAAGTAAAAAACAATATTATAAATACAAAAAACAATTAATTAAACTTACTAAATATACTACAAAAATAAACATAAAATTAAAATTAACCTCAATAAATTATCTACAATAAAATAATCAATAAAATTCTCCCTAATAAAATTTTAAATGAATAATATGAATTAACAAATAAATCAAAATTTTCATTATAATTGAGTTTGTTAGCATACCTCATACATCGCAATAAAGGACTATAATACATATAATTTGTAGAAACTACATTCAATCTAAAAAGTGGTTTTTGTCTGGATAATCTATTACTTCGAGGAACATGAAAATGTATTGATTGAAGCAGATCAGTGGAGATATGCCCAGAAACAATTCTGTGTAACAAACAAAGATCCAATTTGATTCTACGGATCTCAAGCGAATCAATATTCAGGTACTTGCAGACCATTTCATAATTATTGAATGGTAAATTCATTTTGAAAGGAACGTAAGAAAAAATTTTTTCTGGACAGATTCAATCTTACTTGCGTACTTTTTATAATGTGGTGACCAAATTTGTGAACAATATTCTAAATTAGATCTAACTAATCCGCAATAAATTGTCTTTAATGTATCACAGTTAAAATATTTGGAATGTCTCAATAAAAACCCTAATAATCGAAATGCTTTATTACACATTTGAAAAATATGAGATGAAAAAGATAAGTTTGAATCCAATAAAATGCCCAAATCCCTTATAACCGATACATTTTCAAGGTTGATATCATTGATGTTATATGTGAAGTCAATAGTTATAGCCTTTTTACTAAATGTTATAGATTTACATTTTTTAATATTTAAAAACAAATTATTCTTGACACACCAACTCAATAGATTATCTATATCAAATTGTAGATCGAAACAATTAGAAATATCGTCAATACAATGATATACTTTCAAATCATCTGCAAAAAGTAAACAATTCGAATATATAAAGCAATTACAAATGTCATCAATAAAAATAAGAAATAAAATAGGTCCGATGTGGGAGCCTTGAGGTACACCTGACGTTACCTGGACTGGATTAGATGTAAAATTATTAATTTTAACAATTTGTCGACGTCCTTCTAAAAAACTTTAGATCCACCTCACAGTTAAATCGTGAAATCCATAGGAATATAACTTTGAAATCAATATAGAGTGCTGAACCCTGTCAAACGCCTTCGCAAAATCGGTGTAAATGGAATCAACTTGTACATGTTTTTGGAAAGAATTATTAAGAAAATCTTGAAATTCCAATAAGTTGGTTGTAGTAGATTTACCTTTCACAAACCCATGTTGTTGAGTGTTGAATAAATGTTTGGACGTATGGATTATTTGTCTGGTTACCAAATCGTCAAAAATTTTAGGGATTGCTGATTGTATGGCAACCCCGCGATAGTTTTCAACACATTTTCTATCCCCAGTTTTAAAAATTGGGGAGATAAAACTCAACTTCCAACCGAAATTGACCGAAAGCATTTGCAATATCGCTGCCTTCAACATATATTTTGTCCTTAAAGGATATAGATGAAGGAATACCACTAGTGCCCATGGCATCATTAATAAATTTCCAAATATTGCGAGGATTTTTGCGTATACCACCCTGAACTCGCTGACAATAAGAATTATACAATGATTTGCTTAAAAATGAACATTTTACTATTTTACCATTGAATATAAGATCCCAGTTAACTAAACCTAGAATATAATTAATTCTGAGGTAATCAGCATTTATAAAATCAAATATGGATTCAACGTAATGTAAATTATTTGTAGCAGATTCAATTTCCATGCAGAATTCGTACCGATAGTGATGAGTAGAATTATTGCACAGTAAGTCAGAAGCCAATTGAATATCAATATTAGACAAAGAAGTAAAACATAGATCTAAGAAAGTTCCTCTACTATTCGGTATGGTATTGATTTGAGACATGTTAATGTAACTAAATGTTTCAATTAAAATGCTAGCTGATAAATTATTTCCAGAACCTATTTCACAATCATAATTGCAATTATCCAATGACCACTGAAGCTGTGGAAGGTTGTAATCGCCAAAGATAAAAAAGTCTGAGTCAGAATATGTATCAAATAAAAATTCAACTGTTTGAGTGTGAGCTTGGTATTTATCATATGAAGAGTTAGGAGGGATGTAAACGCCACCCACTATTAATTTATGAAAGCCAACCTTAAGCAAAACAAAGCACTGTTCAACAGGCTTTGGTTCAATTGAAATAAGCTGTGAAATTAGTGAATTACGAATAGCAATTAATATACCTCCTCCGCGACATTTATCACTGGTTAATGGTGAGCGATCAGATCTATAAAGAGTAAAATTATTTATGCGAAATTCATTATCATAAAATTTAGAGTTAAGCCATGTTTCGACAACAATTATAATATCATAATTACTTAAATTAACCGAATGCATAAAATCATCAATTTTAGTTCTTAGTCCACCTACGTTATGGCAATAAATTCTTAGTTTTTTGTAGCTCCTCTATTATTGCTGGGGTTGGGCTCGGAATAACCTCTTCTTGTTGACAATCCGCGGAGAATTATTAAAATATTTAATTATCAAATCATGTTCGCCGTTATTCTTCCTATCATCCAGCTCCTTATACAGCAACTTTAAATGGTCACGTTGCATGGCGGTAAGATCTGGTCTTACTTTAAATTGAGTGGATTTATTAATGGTAGGACCAACTGTTTTCAAAATATGGGAAACGGTTGAATTATCCTTAAAAATGAGCTTCAACGGGCGAGGGGTGTCCTTCTTGCTACCTAATCTAAAGAATTTATCAGCAGTCGGAATATCAGGGAACGATTGGAAAATCTTATTTGTGGCAGCCCTATCATGCTCAACACGTTGCACGATATCAGTCGAAGATGATTCTATAACATTATATAGTATTATATTGTACATTCTGGAAGATCTATCGTTCATTTCATTTATAATAATATCCGATGTTAGGGCTGATGATGTTGCATTATTACTATTGGACCTTGCTCGCGAGTTATCTAACTTTATTTCCAAATCATTCACTTTATTTAATAATTGGTCAATGGTCGAATTCAACTTTATGTTTTCATGTTTTAAATTTGTCACTTCAGCTACAATTAATTTAATTTCAGCATTCTCACAACCTAATCGATCACATTTATTAGACACAATTTCAATTGATTTCTGTAAATCCTTGATTATAGACATAAGATCATTATACTAATCGTTATCACAAGAGTGATTAACCAAGCATGAAGGGTGACAGTATTTACTACATTTCTGACAAGTAGTTTTGTTAGCAACTATTTTACCGCATGTACCGACGCACAATTGATCCGGCACCATCGGCTTAGATTTATTGTTATCCTGTTTATTAGACATAATAATAAATTCAGAATGTTATGGAATAGGGATAAACAAAATGACACTCTTCACACTCAGGGGCCCTTCAGAGTGACTGAACACAGACCGGAAGGCCACGGAAGGATAACAAAAATGAAAGTGATATAAGGGAAAATAAATGTCTAATAAATATTTCCAATTTGAAAATTAAGTGCTTGTCCCGGTGGTGGCACTCATTCTTAAAGGTTGTAGATATAGTTTAGCTACTCCTCTAATACATATCTTTAACTTATGCCAGATAGAGTCCAAATTTCCCTCATGCTGAAAGACTGCACGTTTGCTATCTATTTACAAATCAGGTTATAGGAAATTGGTCCATAATTATCGACCCGTTGCTATTATTTCCAACATCGCTAAATGTTTTGAAATAAGTATTTGCACCTTTAAATTTATATTATTTTGTTAAAAATAAACTTTCTTCAAAACAACATGGTTTTAGAACTAAAAAATCAACATTATCTAATTTGCTACTACAAACACAGTTCACTTTATATGAATAAAACTATATAAGTACTTTCAGAAATGGTCTTACAATATATTTTTGAAAGTACTTATATAGTTTTATTCATATAAAGTGAAGATGAACTTTCAACATTTATCAGCCTCATCAATCAATTATATACAAATACCGTTATCGTGTAATAATATAGACAAACAAACTCAGGTCGATTTTATTTACACTGACATATCAAAAGAATTTGATATGTTTTTTATTTTTTCGCATAGTCTTTGTAGTTTATTTTATATTTATCTTACTGATAGATCATTTTTCGTGGAGTATAAAGGATACCAGTCTCATCATTTTTTTTTTTTGGGATTTTTTTTTGGACAAACTAAAAGAGATACAACCTCACGGTTTCTTGACTTTATTGGGCATACAGTAGGCTGCAATTTAAATTTGAAGTCTTTCTGCTAATTGGTTAGCCCGCTATTCAACCGATTGTGCCGCCATGATGGAAATACCGACTAAATTGGCGTACATTCTGGAGGCCTGAAAAATTATTTTTTTAAAGTTTTTCTTGCACAACCCTTTTCTTAGATGTATTTTATCCTAAATGAACCTCAGAAAGTAGAAAAAAAAACAAATATATGATTTCTGCAACATGCTGAAAAAAAAAGTTCAAAATTTGACTCTTTTTTCGGATTTCGTAGGCCCGTAATAATTATTTATTATTTTTTTTTTCTGATTTCGGAGGTTCATTTAGAACAAAATTTTATTAGCTGTTGAGCAGACAGAAATTCAAGTGATTTGAATAAAAATTGACAAAGTTATCATGTACGCCAATTTCAAAAACATGGTTTCGAGAAAAACGCGTTTAAAGTTTTAAGTTTAGAAAAAGCGTAATTTGTGTAAACTTATAATTAAACGGCGATCCCGGGACATGGAGAGTGCCTTCCTCACGTTGATAGAAGTAGTTAAGCTCGGCTTGAGCCTTTTTTCTGGCTGTTCTGGCTTCCTTGCTCCTATTTAGCGATCGCCGCTCCTAACGGATTTATCGGGCGTCGTCGTAGTTGTCAACGAAAATCCTAGTATTTTGGCCAATGATACATTCCATCCCTTCTATAATTTAGTAGAAACATTTGTATCTTTCGTTGAATGTAATAGCAGTGATATATGCGGCAATTTGAACGATTTTGTAGCCGCAGTTCAAATGCTTCGGTTCCTTCTGTGCTAATTCCCTTTTGAACTGTCTTTTTTTCGGTTTACTTGCACGATGACACTCGTCTTTATTACGTTTCGGATACATTGTTCACAGCAACAATCACCGCGACGTTAAAACAAACAAACAACGATTGTTTGTATTTCCATAGACTATAAGATAAAATCGGCTCATGACTCGGAGGTAGAAACTCTGTTATATGTCCGTGAATACTTTTGCGATCACTTTAATATTTCGTTGGATAAATCTGAAATGTATAGGGAAGGTTTTTATGCAAAAAACAAAAAATCGAAAAAAATTTTTATTTACAAGTGTTTCCCCCCTTAAGATCCCCTTTCTATCCAATGTGCGCTATATATAACAATATTGTTGAGTTACATCCTGATATTGACATATTTGATTCTACTTCGCCTAAAGTATTCTTTAATTAAGCTCTTAAATATTTATTGTAATATTTTATTTTATTTCTTACGGTTGCATTATGGATATTTTTGTTTAGTTCCTATGTAAATTTTCATGAATTTTCTAATCTGTAATTGGACCATGGCCCGTTGGTTGATATAAATTTAAAAAAAATAATTGTTTTAAAGAAATATACGATATCTGTATAATATTTGCTTTCTTTTGTTTCAGGTATGTGCCTTTATATAAGAGATAAAATCTTTATCGATATTACTATTTAACGTAAGTATTATTCAATCATATTTCTAGTTCATAGATATTCTACCTATATGTTATATTAGTTTTTGTCTAGATGAATATACTAATTCGTATATTATTTATACAAAAAAATTATTTGGTGACCCGTAATATGTATAAATGGGAAATTATATCAAAATCCATATTATTAGTTACAATAATAAGATTATAATAATCCTAAATTTCGTAAAATACTGATTGATTTATTTATTTTTTAAATATTTCCTTAGATTATAATTTTAAGTTACATTCTCTCTGCGTTTATTTAAATATAGCTTTAATTATTTATTACGATAATTAATAATAAAGAAATTATTTTCAACAATGAAATATATTCGATTTTTATTATTAATATTCAAGTAGAGGTAGGACCTTTTTGGAATAATTTTTATTACATAAATTAACTTCTTTTATCTTTATTATACACAGAATTCCTACAATCTCATTGTCAGTTCTCTCTAGAAATACTGAATCCGAATTAAACAATGCCCTTAACGGTATTATTTTGAAATACCGATACCTGAAGAGTTAAAATTCAAAGTGAAACTCGGTTTCTCTGTATTAAACTACGCTACGCTGATAAGATTCCAAATCGTTCGAAACTGAACCGTGGCAGTTGTTAACAGGGAAACAATAATTCAACAAAAATCGGTATAATTTTATTATTGCAAAGATGAATTTTCCATCCAAGATGTCGTATTTACCTTACACTTGTAGACAAACAATTAGAAAACTAAGGTTTTGCATATTTTAGATTAATAACAGATCCAATAATTAGAAAAACACGAAAACATTTTGTAAATCTACAACAAATGAGTCTTATTAAGGCTATTAATTCTTAGTTAATAAAATAAATAGTTCGTGAGTGAATATGGTATTGTAAATTTATCACTCATAAACTATTTAACATACACTTAACAATTTTTAGTTTATTTCACAGAAATATTTGTGGTTAAAACATAGTGAATTTTTCAATTCAGTACATTTCGAATTATATTTTAGAATGTAATGATTGATTTATAGATTATTTAATTGGAAATTGGAAATTCTCCTGTTTTGCAGCAAAGGTTTTAGAGGTTTACCGCCAACACAAATATGCGTAATGAACGCATCGATTTAATCTATTCACCATTATTTCATGTAATGCATTAATCGCGTTCGAAAACACCGCACAATAATCCTCTTTACACCGCAGTACAGCATTTAGTTCATTCTGAAAATATATTTGTACTGTTATTAACAGCTCATATAAACATAAATATTTACGTATATTTTATATTTTTCCTATTTTCTGAATTATACACACAGTTGAAAAGTAAACAGGAAAGTAAATTAAAAAATTGTTCACGAATACATGACATTTTATTTTTATCAATATATTAAAGTAATATAGAAGTTAGAAGTAATATAAATATATGATTCCATAATAATAATAATACTAATAATAATAATAATACCCATTACTTGAAATTATTCAAATTTTAAATTTTCCCAAAACAAAACTTTTAAACCCACCCTGATTTTTTCAATTATTTTTTATTATTTAAAGATAAAAATTTAGTCGCTCAACTTTTTTGACATTTATATTTATTATTCTTTTATGTCAATTAACTTTTGAAAATGAACATGTCGTGATTGAAATGTACATATAGTGTAAAATAAAAACTGCGAAGAAAAGATATATTTTCAACTACTATTAATTACTACTCTTCACGTACTCGAATATTTAATCAGAAATGATGTATAGTTTCCCAATTTTTCCTACTTTGTCTTCAATTTCTTTGTCTAGCTTGCCATTGCTTTCGATTATTGTCCCCAGGTATTTATAGCTTACTATTTGTTCTATTGTTGTTCTTCATATCGTAATTTTGAGTGATTTACGCTCCTTTGTTATTACCATTGATTTTATCTTTTGTAGGTTTATCTTCATATTTATGTTTGCAAGTTCCCTGTTTAGTATTTGCATATTTTGTTGAAAGTCTTTTTTGGTTTCTGCTACTATGGCCGTTTCATGTGCGAATAGTAGTTCTGTTATTTCCGTTCATCTCATTTTCAAAAATCCTAATTTTAGTGTTTTCATCTCTTTTTTTTGCATTTTTTATTGCAAAATGTAACACTTATGTGAACAGGAGGGGGCTTGGGACAACTCCTATTCTTGTTGTGAACTCTCTTGATTCCACGTTATTGGTTCGTACGATGTTATTGTTATTTTTACACTTGACTGGGATTGTTTTCATTACTTTCTTTCATATTCCCCTATCTTCTAAAGTTTTTCATATGTCTGCTCTCTTTATTCTGTCGAATGCTTTTTCTATGTCCACAAAACATACATGTGCTTCCCTGTTCTTCTTTATTATTTTTTCGCTTACTTGTCTTAGTATAAAAATTAAACCTTGGGTGATTCTTCCTCTTTTAAATCCGCATTGACCTTCCTCTATTGTCTACCTTGTCTCTGATTCTTTTTTCAAGTATTCTTGCCATTACTTTGCCTGGTATGCTTATTAAAGTGATTCCTCTATAATTACTGCAGTCTCTCTTGTCCCCTTTCTTGTATATGGGCAGAATTATTCCTATATTCCACTCTGTAGGTATCTTTCCCTTTTTTAATATTACATTCATTAATTCTGTCAGTTTTCTGACTCTCACTTCGCCCATATTTTTAATAATTTCAAGTGTTATTTCATCTTTGCCTAGTGCTTTTTAATTCTTTAGTTTTTTGATAGCTTCTTTTGTCTCTTCTTTCGTAATTTCTTAAGCTTCGTCCATATCGCTGTCCATTTGGTTGTCCTCTTCTTCCGGTTTTCTTTTGGTCTGTGTATCTGTACCTGTCAGCCCCTCAAGGTATTGTTTTCATCTTTGCAGGATATTGTCCTCATTTATCACTATCTTTCCGTACATATCTTTAATGATTATCAGACTGTGTTCTTTCTTTTGTTTTAATTGTTTTTATGTTCTGAAGAAAGAAAACAGGATCACTTTGTTTTACCACTTTTTATTTAACAAATTACATGTGACTATAGTTTCGACTATCAACTAGTCATTATCAAACATAAAGTGTTTAACATTCTTTCGGTAATCCACTTAACAGATAAAGGACGCAAAATGGATTAACTAGAAGCCATTGAAATTTTTAAAGCTAAGAATAATCCGGGAATTTCCCTTCTTAACGACCAGGTAGACCTGATGTACACGCCTCTATTCAACTGCTTAATATAAATATGTTAGACTCCGTAATGTTAAACACTTTATGTTTGATAATAACTAGTTAATAGTCGAAACTATAGTCACATGTAATTTGTTAAATAAAAAGTGGTAAAACAAAGTGATCCTGTTTTCTTTCTTCAGTATATTCAAGACGTACCACAAAGTAAACGCTACAATTAAACATGTTTTAATGTTCCCCAAAATAACTTCTGAATATCCCGATAATTTTCTCTCATCTTCATACCAAATCCTTGTTTGGACTTTTATACCTCTATTTTTACTTATTTTATTCTCTCTTTGTATTCTTCAAAATCTTCGTTTTTGTTTGTAGTCACATATTTTTTCCAGCTTTCTTTCTTATTTTTGATTTTATTTTCTCTGACCACCACTCTGTTTTCTTTCTATATTTGTTGCTTACGTTTGTTGTTCCACAACTGTTTCTTGGTGTTTCTCTCAAACATTTTTTGGATATTGTCCATTTTCTTCAATTTCCTAATTATCTTTTTCTTTGGCGAATTCTCTATTTATTATCTTTTGGTATGCCTTTCGGTATTGTTCTTCTTTAAGTTTTAGCGTCTTTATTTTCTCCTTAATTAATTCTCTTCTCTTGTCAGTTTGTTCTTGTTGTCTTCTTGCTATGTCTATTTTGAGTAATGAGTAATCGCTTCCTAACTTTTACGTTTTTCACCATTTTCCATTTATTTTTATTTGTGCAGTAATCGATTAGGGATTTTTCGTTCCTCGTATATCTTTGTGTTTGTGATTATTGAGTTATTTTCTATACAAAGTTGTATTATTTTGTCTTTATTATTGTTCTTTATTGCTTCTTATTCTTTCCCTCGTGTATTCTTCTATATTTGTTTGCCCACTCTTCCGTTTAGGTCTTTTATGATTACAGTTTTCTCCGTTTCTCCATTTCTTTTTGTAAATCCTCATAGAACTTGTATTTGTCTTCTTTTCTTGCATCTTCATTTTATCCATATGCTGTTGTTACAGTCCACTTTTCTTCTTTTGTTAGCATTATGTCTACTCACATTCTTTCATTTATTTGTCTTTCCTTTATTATGTCTTTCAATCTGTCTGGTGCTACTATTAATCCTACGTCTTCCTTAGATCTCTCTTATTCCTCCATTCCTGACCAGTTTATTCAGTATTCTTTATGTATTCTCTGTATACCTTTTCATTTCTTTTTAGTTTCTGTTATTCCCATTATTTGTGTTATATAATTTCCTCTAATAATTATATTTCTTTTCCTTTAAGGCTTCTTACGTTTCATGTGCCTCTCCTCAATTAGTTTTTTCTTTTTTACACTATGGAATTTAAAATTTAAAGAATTTAAAAACTGTTCAAATTAAATGAAGGAATTCACAACTTTAAATGAAAACGTAATATCAGCCAGTATTCGCTTATGCTAATTCTCGAGATAAATCGTAATAATTTCAGACTACCATTTACAAGGGATTTAATATTAGGAACAAAAGAGAGTTTATAATCAAAAATGATTTCCAAATCCTTAATCTCTGTAACCGTTTCTAGAACAACCCCATTTAATTAATTACAATGCGATCCCGAGAAAAAGACATCGATTTACATTATTTAAAATTTAAATTAAGACCATTTGAATCACACTAACTATAAAAGTTGTATATATCTGACAACATATTGTTTTAAAACGCTTTAAATCATCGGCATATAGTAAAACTTCACAATACTGAAAGAAAAAACGACGTTATCATTTATAAATAAATTATACAGGATTGGTCCTAAATGATACCCTTGAGTTAGCTTAGAAGTGACCTTGATTATGTCCGCTCTTATGTATCATAACTCGGTGTTTTAAGAAACTTTTGATTTAAGTTACTAACGATGAATTAAAAGCCATTCCCATTAATTTATTGAATTAAAGGCTATGAGGAAAGACTTGGAAAAAGCTGTGTAGATGGTATCCACTTGATATTTATTTTTAGAAGCCTTCAACAGAAATCCCGCATAGCTTATTAAATTAGTTTCCGTAGAATGCCCCCTTAAAAATCTACTAGTAATTATATTTTACTTAACCAGCCTAGTTGCTACGACAAGAGAAGTCAAACAATTTTGAAATTGATGATTGCAGGTACACCCTCCTATAGTTCTCAACATCAATTTGACATGAGAATTTATAGTTTGGGCTTATATAACTAACTTTACATGGTTCTGGAACAGTTTGTTCTGAAACACTTCTTTGAAATAATGGTGCAATAGGAGTGCAAGTGCAAATACAATTAGTCAGAATACAATTAGGAATATTGTCGGGGCGATATGAAACGAATAGTTTAAGCTTACTAACTGCATCAAACAGTAGCTTAGTATTTCCGATAAATCTATAACGTGGATCTATAAAGCTAGATACTGTTAGCACTATAGACTACCGAGAATGATTCAACAAACATATTTTCGTTATCCTAATTATTGTCGCTTTGGAAATTGTTAAAATACATACTAACTGCTATAAGAGTATAGCATCTTACTTTTATCAACAAAATTCCAAAATGATTTCCTCAATGTTATTTTCAATCCTAGTAATATAATTTGCATACAACTCATTACTTAAATATGACTCCTTTAGCATTTGCTTTCTTTGAGAGGGTATTGTTTTTTGTGTCTTTGATTGACTTTTGGAGTTCTTGCTTTAGAATTGTTGGTCCTTCTAAGGGCCAATATTTTCTTTCTGAGTTGGGTGGCTTGTCATCTGAAAAGAGATTTTCTGCATATTCCTTCCATGTTATCATTTGGTCTTTATATTCTACCATTTGTTTGTTGTTGGTATCTATTAGTTTTCCGTATAGTTTCTTTTTATTCGTGTGTATGATATCTTTGATTTTTTTGTGAAGGTTAAATGTGTCATGCTTTGCGTGACATTTTTTGTTGAGAGATGTCTCTTTTGCTATTCTGATTTCGTTTCTTATTCTTCAATTCAGCAATGTGTATTCCCTCGGATGGGTCTTATGTTTTCTCCATTTATCCATAACTGTATAATGCTATTGTTTATCCATTTTGCCTGTCTTGCCGTTGGCACTAGCCTAAGGTTTGTTCTGCATTATTCTTCATTGTATCACTGAATTGTTGCCATGTTTTCTTTACAGATGTTATTACTTTCCCTATATAGTATATATAGGGGGAGTATTGTTACTTTCCCTATATAGTATATATAGTGTATATAGGGAAAGTAATATTGTTTTCGTGTTTTTTTTTGAAAATTTTTTTGCGGAATTATCCGTTTTGGGGTTACCTGAGCCCAAAAAACTAATTTCTAGAAAAAAAATTGTGTCTGTGTGTATGTGTGTGTGTCTGTCGGTGGGTGCTGTATCTCAAAAACGAATGATCTGATTGATATGAGATGTTTACTCAAAGCGTTTTTTGTTTTTTTTTGTGATATTTTTCTAAATATGGAAAATTTTAAAAAACACTTTCAACAAAAGTTAAAGGGAATAAATTCTTAACTTTCGAGAAAATAAATAAAAATTGAAAATTTTATATTTTTCGCCATTTGCTAATAAACTATTGGAGTTGCATGAAACTTATATGACAAATAATTGTAGAGAATTCAAAAGTGAACAAATTATTTCAAATATTTTTTTTCCGTAAACCTCATAGTTTTCGAGAAAAATGTAGCGAAAGTATTATGATGGCCACATCACCATTTCAATAGTATTGTGCATGAAAATGCATAAAAATGTGTTTTTTGTCGATATTTTTCTAAATATGAAAAATATTACAAAACTTTTCAGCAATAGTTAGAGAGAATGAGAAAATAAACGACTTTTATTAAAACATTTTTTTCATAAAATTCTTAACTTTCGAGAAAAACAATTGAAAATTTTGACATTTTTTGTCAATTGCTAATAAACTATTAGAGTTACATGAAACTTGTATTACAGATAATCGTAAAGAATTCAAAACTGAACAAATTATTAAGAATAGCCTTTTTGTGTAAACCTTATTTAAATGTATAAAGAAACATATGTAAATACAACCGATTTAACATTTCTTAAGCCTAAGTTTAACAAAATGAAACAAAATCACAAAGTTATCACCACAGGTTACAAAATAAGTTACATTACTAGATCGATATATCACATGTTAATAACTATCCCATATTAATATTTTATTACAGATTGAAGTTAGCCATAACATAAGGTTTTAGCCTTTTCTTAAATTGATTCAAGCTCGCAGACTTTTTAATGCTTGTATCTAGTTTATTATATTTATCTAAACCTTCATAGAACAATGAACAATAAGTTCCCTGTTTTTTTACTGTATTAATAAACAAGTTATTTCTATTTCTTGTCATATGATCATGAATGTCTTTATTTTTTATGATGTTACGATACATATATGGTATTGTGGTAACATATTATTATTTAATTTGCATATAAAACACATGTTTAATTTGTATATAAAACACATGTTCATAAATAATCGAACGGTATCGTTTGTTTACCATGATGTAATCTATCTGCCTTCTTATTATATATTATCTCGTGTCTTGTGGGGATTTTCAAGTGTATAGTCGTCATTCTGGGTATTGGAACCATTTGTCACTGATGGTCATGTTTTGTTCTTGTCTGCATGGAAGTAGCCTTTCTCCTCGTTCCTTCCTTTGACCAGTCCGAAGATTCTGATCATGTTCTCCAATTGTCCTATTTTCGCGTCTGCTTCTTCAAGTACTTCATTACATGTTCAATCTGATTGTAGAACTTTTCTATTTCTTCGTCTGTCTTATCAGCCATCGGTGATGTTGATGTTGAGCGTTTAGTTGTAGTAACATGTCTCTCTCTGAGTATGGTATGAAGTTCTTAACATACTTTTATGGAATTCGCGAGTGTAATCTGTTCTGACGGTTTTTCGGGATATTTCTCGCGTTTTGTTAGTTGAGGTTACTCGACGTTTCCGCAACATCTCATTCGCCATCTTCTTGAAGTCCTGTTAATCTGATTATTGTCGGTCGTTCTATGTAGGGGATTAGGGTCATGGGGGGTATTAATTTTAATTGTCGTTTTCCAGGTATTCGGTAAGCGGCTTCCGTCGTCTCTTTTATTTAAATTAAGTGGATTTTTCTCAATTAGGATCCCTAATAATCCTTTCGTGGAAGTTGTTGACAGATGCGATGATTTCGGTGTGGTCGAAATCTATTCGGTGATCGGTTCTCCAATGGTATGCTGTCCTTGGGCCGTAAGATATCACCTATTTTTAGTTCGGGTTCGTTATTCAGCCAGATTCCCATCGATGAAGCAGTAACAATTATCCAAGATAAACACAGGCCCTCTCAAGAATTACTAGACCTCGCTAAACACTGCCTTTCCACTACATATTTTACATTCAACGGTCAGAAATACAAACAAATCGAAGGTGCACCTATGGGCTCTCCACTTTTTCCAATTATCGCCAACCTTTATAAGACTTTGAGACCAGAGCACTACAGACCCATGTATTGAAACCAAAATTGTGGCTCAGATATGTGGACGACACATTTGTCATATGGCCACATGGCCGCGAAAATTTAGACCACTTCTTAAGCCACCTAAACAGCATACATCCAGGTAAACTACCTTGGAAACCGAAGTCGAGAGAAAACTACCCTTCTTGGACGTATTAATTAAAAAACGACCGGACGGCAGCCTCAGTCACACTATTTACAGGAAGAACACTCACACTAATCGATACCTAAATGCTAAATCACACCACCACTCAGCACAGATATATTCCGTTGCCAAAACCCTAGTGACAAGATCTATCAGACTAACAGACGAAGGAAACAAGAAACAGGAATTGGACACACTTCAGAAAGCCCTCATTCAGAATAATTACAAACCGGACATAATGACCAAGATCACCAACAAGACCAGTAATAGAGTCCAAACTGATCCAACTGAAGAAAAACCCAAAGCCTTACCCTACATCAGAGGCACCATGGACCGAATCGGGAACATCCTCAGAAAATTTAACATTAGAACGACATACAAACCCGAACTAAAAATAGGTGACATCTAACAGCCACCCAAAGACCATTGGAGAACCAAGGTGTATACGCAATACCATGCGCCGATTGCCACAAAAAGTAAATCGGGCAAACAAATCGTCGAGTTAGCGCCCGCAGAGAGGAACATAAACTGGTTATCAAAAAACACGACCCAAATTCGTCCCTTTTCCAACACATGCTGCACACCGATCACCGAATAGATTTCGACAACACCAAAATCATCGCATCTGTCAACAACTTCCACGAAAGGATTATTAGGGAAGCGATTGAAATTGAGAAAAATCCGCTTAATTTAAATAAAAGAGACGACGGAAGCCGCTTACCAAATACCTGGAAAACGGCAATTAAAATTAACACCCCCATGACCCTAATCCCCTACATAGAACAACCGACGATAATCAGATTAACAGGACTTTAAGAAATACAGGGACGCATAATCTCACAAACACAGACAATTCCCCACCCACCGTTAATGACCAATCACACGTAGCAGATCAAGACGAAACCACCTATAAATACAACACGCCACGACAACCAACATCAATTCGAAATTAACAAAACTCCAGAAGATGGCGAATGAGATGTCGCCGAAACGTCGAGTAACCTCAATTAACAAAACGCGAGGAATATCCCGAAAAACTGTCAGAACTTTATTTATATTACTGCATTTGTAAGCATATCAGATTCGTACAGGGTTCTGACATTCCAAGTTGCTATTCTTCTTAATTGGTTTGCTAGGTTAGGCAGTCGCATAGTTTCTACAGGAAACCTGGTTTCTATCGTCTTACAACCCAATCTGAGAGTTTGGCGGCGCCGGTTGTTGGTTCGGTGGGCATATGGGCTATTCAATTATTGTTAATCTTCATCTATGTTGTTTTACTAGGGAACGTAATGAGATGGTTTCCCTAATGCCTTCCTCGTCGCAGTGTTAAGGCTGTTTATACTGCTACACTTAATTGTATGATCTCAGCCCTTGTCGTCATACTACGTTCAACCCTAAGCCAGTGCTGGCCTTGCTACTTCCAAGGCCAGAGATATTTATCGTCCTCTCAGACTACCGCCCTTGAAATAAATCATAAAACCTAAGCGTTCTACATCGTTATCTATAGTTTCATAGTATTTTTTATAGATGATATTGATATATATATATATATCAATGTTAATTACATTAATACTATTAGGAGAATCCAAAAACCAGATCAAGAAACACACCATTGGGATTATGTATATTATTTAGTTGAGATCAATTTTAATAGCCAAATGTATGTCCTCATTTTTGTTTGTATACGTGTTAAGAATATTCACTTTGAGAGAACTACGCTTCATGTATCCTAGAGAAGATGTATTCTCCGCAAACCATCAAAGAATCTATACAAACATACTCGATGGCAGCGCAGTGTAATTTGAATTTCTCGATGGTACTTTGAGACGGTAAATATATAGCACCAAAATCACAAACAGTTTATTGTATCTTTTGGATGAAATAATGATATACTCCACATTACCTTGAGAAACCAATATGCGATGAGCATAAAAACTCTCCTTTGCTCCAATAAACAATTCTTCTCTCGAACATTTTTATTACCGTTCTAAGTATATCGAAATTGTTGAGTTATAATTCGCTATTTTGGATATAAGACGAAAACCATGTTGCCAATACAATGAATCCATCACAAGAGCTCAGTGACACATTATTTGAAAAATTAGAAAACTTAGTTTTCATACCGATTACAATTTGAATGTAAAAGGATAATTTTGTTAGTTTTTTGTCTCAGTCGATTGAGGTTTTTTTACAATATTTAGTTTTCTATTGATAAATCTTATAATTAAATCATTCTCTTAATTGTGAATCCTCTCTGATTTTAGAAAAAAATTGTACGTTCCTCTTGTCTTGATGTCTTGAGATATATTAGATTTTGAAGCATTGAGTACATTTAGCGCATCGATTTTGTCCTTAAAAACAACTTTACTTCTTAAATGTTGAGATTAATGAAAGAGAATATCGATGTATAAATATAAAAAAAACCTTATTGCTATGTGTGGATTGAGATTTACTGCTCTCTGAAAGATACGAATCGAATGCTCGTATAAAATGTTGTAAAATTTATCACATGCCTAGTTAAAATCAACAGAGTCATAAATATGATATTATATAAGCTACGAAATATAACTATAAATATAATTCATAACTATAAACAATTTTTCTAAAAACAATAAAGATATAAAAGATGAAAAACGAAGGTGTACATCTCAAATTAATTAAAACATTGGGGTACTATTAGAAAGCAGCTAAGTAGTAAAATAAATATTTTGCAATCTACTTTAAAACTAATAAACGTTCAGATACGATCAAAGCTGTATTGTGAGAGGTTGCAAGGGAAAAAGTAATTAATAAGAAACTTGGCTTGGTAAATACAAAGTAGGGTACAGTGGAGTAAATATGTTCGATCAAGCAGAAGGACGCTTTCTAATTTAAACGGAAAAATAACCCGAAGGTAGTATAGTGAACTCTAATAAATATAAACAAACAGAAATACTATTGGATGGAATCAATATAAATAATACGATGTTAGGAAATATTAAAAATCTAGTGGAAGTAGTTTATAAAATGGAATATAACGTAATTCCATATTAAAGCGTTTCTCGGGAACGCAAAGCGCGTGTTCCCTGCGAGAATTTTACAAAAATTATTGTTATAAAATGGGCAAAGAAATTCATTTAATTATAATACTCGTATATTTCTTATTTTAAAGAAGTCTCCTCTAAATAATGAAGATTTATATGATTTCTCGTTATGAACATATATGAGACCCGTAATGAGACCGAAAGGTTTGAAAAACTACACTTTTGAAATATTTATAGTGAAAGTACGGAGCCGATTCGGTTTCAGCTGCAAACGAGTCGGAGTCCTGCTGACGTTAATCAGACGAAATTGGACGTCCCTGCGGGACATGCCGGCACTTACGTCAACTATCCAATATCAACGAAAATCGTTCTTTATATCATGGAATCTTCAGCGCGTTCAATGGGATTACAAATTTAATTACGTCCGGCACGGGTAAAATTTAATTAAACGCGCCGCTTTCCCGCGCAATTACAAGTTTCTTTTTTTTAAGGTAGTTATCAGTTACAGCAACGATATAAGCATGTAATTACTTCTAAAATAATCGGAAAACGGGGCTCAGCTTTCATGTACGCAAATAATAATTATGGTGGGATTTGAATAAATACGCCACGGGAACGGAATTTCTAGAATCTGAATTTACGGCCCGAACATTCCAGCTGGGTTAAAACGGTATTAATATATTCGAATTTCATAAACATGCAATTCGTGTATTCAACAGCTGCGGTTTGTATTCATTTTCAGCAGATTAACTTCATACCATTCCGAATTAATTAGTTATACAATATTAATTGAATAGAACGGAGTTCGATATTTGTAATTCCAACTATATCGTGTTATTTCTAATTATAATCAATTTAGTTAGTATTGTATTAAGTTATATTTTTTAATATATTTATTTATTGAAATATTTCTATATTTCTTATGACGAAAGTAATTTAAATCTATAAAAAGAGATGACAGACTTAAGCGATTAAAAAGCCGAGGTGTACATATGAGCTTCACATATAGAACAAGAATGAAAGAAACCTGGAAAATGGCTTCGAGAAAGAGATATTATTGAACTTGGCCGGGAAAACATGTTAATCTGAAAATGATGGTAGCGACCCTTACTATGTGGTAACTCAATCTCTTCTTGTCAGTTTCCAAACATTTGGAAACGTGCTAGACTATGTCCTGTTTTCAAGAAAGGTGACAAATCCCATCTTTGTAATTATCGTCCTATATCGATCCTTTCTAACTTTGCAAAAATCCTTGAAAGTGTATTCCATAATAACATATTTAAAGGAGTGGGTCCCTTCATATCTCCATATCAACACGGATTTATGCCTGCCAGATCGACAAAAACAAATTTGGCAACAATTTCGCAATATTTAGCCGATTCTCTAGATGCTGGTGGTCAAGTTGATGTTATCTATACTGATTTTTCACGCGCCTTTGACTCAACTGACCATTATCTTCTAATTCATCAACTTAGTCGTTTGGGAGCTGTTCCTGCGGTTATTAAACTCATTGGGTCATATTTACAAAATCATTCATGTTATGTATTTTATAATGGTTTTAAATCCTACGAATTTTCTCCTGCCAATGGTGTTCCGCGAGGTTCTTGTCTTGGCCCCCTCTTGTTTAATATTTGTATTAATGAGTTATTGGGAATGCTTAACTGTCTCGTTTTGGCATACGCTGATGATCTTAAAATTTACCTAAAAATTAATTCTTGGAATGATGTAATCACTCTACAATCGAATTTAAATGTAATTGCTTATTGGTGTAAGAGAGTTAAATTAGTACTAAATGTCAACAAATGTTGTGTGGTAAGTTATTTCCGCACTCGTACTTCATTTGAATCAAGTTATCAGATCAACGGAGACTATTTATCGAGATGTGCAACTTTTATGAAGACACTTTTGGAGAAGTCGACTGCCCTGAAATTCTCGCCAGGGTTCCATTGAATGTCCCTGTAAAAAATACCCGATTTTCATCAACATATAGATTATCATCGGTGCGTACAAATGTATTGCAGCGTTCACCTGTGATTGTATTGTGCCAGCGTGCGGAAAAACAATTTTGTGAAATTTCTATTTAGTGTTTTATTTAGAGTTTTTATTTAGTATTATTATTCAGTTTTGTTTACTACTTCATTTATTTATATGTATTTTGCCTTTATAACATATTCAAATTTTTGTTCTGTAATTGGGTTATCCTGTTGGACAAATAAAGATATTATTATTATTATTTATATCTTCTGTTTATCATACAGTTTTGCATTTTTATTTCCAATTTTTATTATTCCGCAGCAATTTTTCGATGTTTTCAGTATAATTCTTTTATATATCTCCCATTTCTTCTTTATGTTATTTCGATTTCCGTTTTCTTTAAATTTCCTTCGAAGTTGATTTTAGTATGTTTTATAATCTTATATCTTGAATTTTAGTTTTTTTTAATTCCTTTATCTGATTTTTGTCTACCTTTCCAGGCCATGTTCATTATTCGGAAGTGGTGGGGACTCACAATTTCAGCCTGTCTTTTTACTTTTACATTGTTAACATTGTTGCAATCATTTTTCTGATTAGGTAAATATCTATTTCTCCTCTCTTGTTTTTGGTTAGTTATTTTCTCGCAAATTTATTAACTTCTTTAAGTTTAAAGTTTGAGTTCGTTATTATTAACTTATTTTCTACATATATCTCGATTATTTTTTTATCCATTTTTATTTCTAGTATCTTTTTCTCTTTGTTAAATCTTTTATTTATTCCTAAACTAATATAATCTCCTCCTCTTGCTCATTCGATTTATCCGACCCCCAATTATATTAACAAGTAATCTTCATTTCTTTTCTTTTTGTTTAACGTATTCCCAATATTTCTATTTTTGTGTTTTCTTATTTTTTCACCACTTCTACTTCTTTCTTGCATAACTTGCCTCCATATTCTCATTTCTATATTATCACCTTCTATCCTTTTTGACCCGGTTTGGTTTCGCTCTCTCGATGTTTTGTTTTCTATTCCCATGTATGTATTACTAAACTGTTAATTTTACATCTTCTTTTCCACTGTGTTGTGTTATTAGATTTGGTTCTCGTGTTGTCCTTTTCGTTTCTCCGAGATATTCCATTCATATTCTTGCTTTATTTGTAATTCTGGTCTTTGATTATCAACTTCTGACATCATATTTTGACTCTGTTTGTTTTTTTTTTGTTTTTTGTATTTCTTCTTTCCGTTTACTTCTTATTTCTCTTTGTATTTGTATTTTGTGTTTTGTTAAATTGTCATCAATATACATTTTCTTCCTTTAATTATGCGTTTAGCAGCTTTTTGGAAAGCCTGCAAAAGATCTAGGTAAACATGTTTGGTAAAATTTTTAAAATAACTAAAATAACCACTAATCGAAGCAGAGACTTCAGTTCAATTTCAGAGACAAAAATGATTTCCCAGATGTGATGTAAGAAGTCGTATATAAATGAATATATGAAGAAGATATATGAAGAAGCATTGAAACCATAACCTATGTGGATAACTTTACGGTAATTGTAATTAAGGAAATTTTAAATAACAAAAATAGACCGTAGCATCTATTAAAAATTATATGTTGTAAATGAAACGCGTTAGTTAAGAATTAACGCAGTTTTTAATGTCGGAACACTGCGACAATTATTTCGCCACAGTTGATATCAAAAATTATTTGTCTTATATAAAACTGAGGAAATTATAGATAAAATGCTCTAAAAGTCATTATTCATATAAATATAAAATATTGTGAAAGGAACTGTGAAATAAAATATTTGATAGTAGACGTCGACTACAATCTTATAAGAAACCATATTTAAAGAAAAAAACTGTGTTGCTATGTCTTAATAATAATTTGGCCACTTTATAAACAAAACGTACTTGTTCTTTATAATAGTTCATTTAATATTGTTATTGAAGGCACTAGTGTAGTATGAGTAAAACACAGTTTGGCACTTTTTTCACTTGTTTTATTAAATGCTAGATGTTCATTTCGGTTACGAAAGCATTTAATAAAACAAGTGAAAAAAGTGGCAAACTGTGTTTTACTCATATCAACATTTTCACATACTCAAACAACCAAATTAATAGCACTAGTGTAGGGTAAACCTTTCGTGTCTACCATATATAGGAACATTACTAAAGATGCTCAGAAGGAGGCAGCTATAAAAGTCGAGATAGCCTTCAAAGTTTTTTTTGTATATACCACTCCATGACTTAATTCACTAAATTTATTGCTGCAGCACATTGCAGGCATTTTAGATTAGATTAGATTTTACTGTGCCGTTTGGTTATAGACAGCTTATCAGCATTGCGATCTGATTACATCTTTGGTACTAATGTCATACTACTAATATGTTCCCAGAAATTCAATTTTCATAGTTAAAAATGGCGTTCTCCTATGTGCTTTTGATAGCCCACATGTAGGCTTTGGTTCGATCATGGTAGTGCAGCTTCTTCCATGGCAAGTATATCGACATGTTCGGGTCTGGTCGGGTTACCCATTATAGTGAGATTGTTACCCTTGGCTAATTGGTTCAGAGCTTGTTTAAAGTTCCAGAGATTATTGGAATTTAAGCTGTAGGCTTTGAGGTTCTTAAAGGCAGCCTGACTGAAATCAGACAGATGTGTGACCCAGTAGCATTTTTTTGTGCAAACCTAAGCTATTATTTCAACGTCTAATACTGAATGGCCGAGAGGAACTGATTGCGTGTATTTAGGCCCGTATATACCTATGCTAGAGCCCGCTTCCAGTTTTTGATGCATCAGCATATGATTCGATTTAGGCTGTCTTGACGACTGCCAATAATCATTTCAAAGCGCGATACAAAATCAAGTTTGGTCGGCGTTTGTAGGTTCAGGTTCAGAGTTTGGGAGTGCTCGAATCTATGTCCTGAACCATGCATGCCAGTCCATTGTCATCGCATTCATTAAACTTTCGTTTCTTATTTGTTTGTGCAGTGGAAGTAGGTCTAGTAAAGCTTTCATTGCTTCAGATGAGGTGAGGTGCATAGCCCCTGTGAAACCAAGACCGGCATTTATTTGAAGGATTTAAAGCTTCTTGACCCACTAATGCTATATGTAATAATGGGTCTTACTGCCATAATGTACAGCCAAAGTATTTTTTTGGGTTTCAGACCTCATGATCTGCCTGCGGCATATCCATAGTGTAGATCTAGGTTTGCAGATTATTTTTTCTAAGTGCAGGTTCCAATTAAGTTTACTATCCAGTATTAAACATGGCATTTCACCTTATCGGACAGCTTTCTACGATTAGAGAAAATTTTGTCATGATTGACATTAAGGCCTTTCCTTTGCTATGGTGTTGAGGGCGTCATGGGCTAAGGACGAAATTATGTTGTTGATGATATTTACCCCTTATGACAAGTGCTATGTGATTAGTGCAACTTAGCGTACAATAATCCCTATCGATCAAAGTCTTTAGGAAGTCATCAGTGACAATAAATCATAGCAGGGACGATGCAAACCTTTCGGATATCCGAATAGTGGTTACTCTTTCACTCCCTATATATCCGGGATCTTACGGTTTTTGAGTACGGCCTCGATTCATCGTATTGTGGGCAGCTGCTGCTGTTTCTGGCTCTTCTGTGGCTGAGGTAGAGAGCGTCGGTTCCCACTCTTAAGCACTTTCTATAGAGGCTCCAGTCTGTGATCCTCAGATTTCTACACTCTATGTCGAACTCAATCTGCTGATAGTCTCCGACAAAGAAAATTATTCCACAAAATGCCAATTTTGAATTGTACTTATTGTACTTGCTGTGAAGGCATTAGCTAGAGCGATGTGCAACATCTTCTACTTGACTACAAATACAAATTTAAATGTAATTCATATGATCTTCTACTAGGGCTGCTGCTAGGTCTCCTGTGGTGAATTCTGGAATTGATATATAATTAATGTCTTTTCTGAGCATTTTAACTGCTCTTGAAGTAATTCAGTCTGTTTTATACACCAGGCTATAATTGTCTTGTGCTAGCCCCCTTAGGAATCCTATTTAAAATTTGTTTTTTTGAATCTCCAATAAAAGGCATTTGATGCCGGTTTAGAGTGATGATGGAGATTCAATTAAATTCTGCGTATGCCTGCCATTAGTGTGATTTATATCCCACCGTCACGGAACTTTGTGTTCCAGGTTTTTTTCCCCTTTAGGGCTTCCTTCTATCCGTACCAATCGATCGAGTAGGTTTTTTTTTTGGCCCTTGTCGTTGATGACGGATGTTTAAGGTTTTCATCCATGTACATCCCACGACTAGCTAAGGAAAGAAAGGGGTCCATTATAGCAGAGTCCGGCATGCCATAATAAGGCTGCTGAAACTGGTGGTCACCTGGTACGCGATTCCGCATAGATCAGATAATGATTTCCATTACCTTGGGTTGAAGTATTTGTTTTTTGGACTTTCCTTTCAACATTGATCCGGGTGGTGAAACCAAGATCCTCTAGACTTGACCACTGACAGCGACAAATCCGATGTATCAGGCCCGATGGTTATTGAATGAATCAAGACAGACCTGGCAGCATTAACCCTAGCGCAGGCCCTAAGCCACGATACTAAAGGGTAGGGCAGTGGTAGGGTAGAAACATGCACGTTTTTTTAGGACATGTTATACATTTGATTCCAAACAACGCAATAATAAGTAATCGTGTTATTACATACGATCTAGGAGGCCAATACTCAACAGTAAAGTAAGAAAGTACACGTGTAGGAAATGCTAATAAAGTAATTGTAGAGTAGTTAAATTTAAATTTAATTTAAAAAGAAAGAACTGTTTCGTGATATTGAGCACCAGTAATATAAACTGATTGATTAGCTTTATTTTCGAAAATATGTCCTAAAAACTGTGATATTTAGATGATGAAGATAGCTATTAAAGTGAAAATATGCTTTGTCGTAAAAATAAGGTTTGGTTAAAAATTCAATTATATCTCTTCGCTGTGCATAGTAATAAGAACATATGTTCTTGTATCAATTGAACTTAAGTATTCTCTAAAGAGAGCTTTTTCTCAATTTGCATTCCTTCTTTATGATGCCGAATCGATTTTCCTAGACTTTCACAAACTCTCTTGCTACAGTTTAAAGATTAAAATAATATAAAAAGTTATATTTACAATAAACAGTTTTTTTTATCGGTCAATGTGGTTATTGCTTTAGAAAATATTATAATGGTAGAGTAGAATGTGTCAATTTGTTAGTAGAACTGCGTAATTTAAAAAACGAAAATGTGAAATTTTGTAAAAAAATGTAATTTGTTTAGATCTATAAAATGTCTATTACAACAAGCAATGTTAATTTTATTAATAGAAATTGTAAATTTGACAATAGAAAGTTTTTAATTTGGACAATGAAAATCACCAATGTTATTTTGAGGCAAAATATAAGACATTTGTATTTTTGATAGTAGAAAATATAAATTTTCTTAATAAAAGTTTTCAATTTTTACAGTAGAAGTGCTAAATTTTAAAATGGAAAGTTTTTTAACAATCAACTTGACAGTAGAAAATATTGATTTAAAAGAAGAATATATCAATTTTAACAATGAAAATATCAGTTTTGTTATTAAAAGATCATCTTTAATTAACAAAATTTTATAAATAAATAAAATTGGGAAGAAAGATTATTAATGCTTTCTTTGTAAAAAAAAGATCTTCATGTAACTTAATAAAACAATTTATACAAGTAGAAAATGACTTTATAACATAAAATAATTCTGCTTTAGTCGTAGTTAATATTAATTTTTGACAAAAAATATCAATCTTATTTGAGAGTGTGGTGAAAATTATAATTTTTATTGTAGGGTTAATAGAAAATGTCAATCCCCTACGTACTTCGCACCACCGATGTATATATAGGCATTGTGCAGGTGTATAATGGCTAATATACGTATCCTCTATTCCAACATCAATTCCCTCCGTAACAAATCCCATTTACTCACACATTACCTATACATTGATCCATAATTCATATCAACCTCCTCGTTGAAACTAAAACTACAGATAACTTTAATTTTAACCACCGGAAGAGTATACAAATACCTTTCACAATTGCAAACATGGAAAATCCAACCCTTCTTGGATTAATAGTCAACTTATTAAATAATTTCAACCTTCTTCTTAGCTTACATTTATTTACATGTCTTTATTGACGATATAATTTTCACCAAAGCATCGTTTTATCATCATTCAATTATAATTGGTGACTTTAACATCAATAGAAGGAAATTACGTCAATTTCAATGCTTCCTTTCCAATTCCAATTTTACAAAAATCTCATCTCTCCCAACCTTTACCATGATCTACAGTCAATCATCAACTCTTGATTTAATCGAATGTACATACAACATTCGGCATCTAGTTTACTCCATGAAATTAAACTCAAATATATGTTTTGGCCAGGTATCCGTTGTATTTCAATACTCAATCCCAACCTACCCCAGCTTCTCCGGAATATATTCTTTATTACTAGAGTTACAATATTAATAAGATTATCATAGATATAATATCGGCATTTGTTTTTAAGCAAGACATTATTTCTAATATTATTTCTCGTTTTTGTGTATTCCTATCAGAAGCAATTACGTCGCATACCCTAAAAATAAAATAAAAATAATATTACAAACATCTTTTACCTATATATATCCTAAGACTTATGAAATATAAGAGACAATTTAACAAATTAAAGAATCATATTAAAATCCTAATTTTAGAATACAAAATCCATAAATGGCTTGAGATTTGTCAAAGCATAAATGACAAACAGGGTGAAACTTATTGGAACAGAATTAAAAAGCAACCCAAATATTTAAAAAAAATGACTACACGACTTACATAAAAGACCCAACCGTCGGTTCAACACAGACAGATGATACATCAATAGCGAAACTATTTGCAGAAAAGTTAGAGAAGACGTTTCAAAACTCAAACAGAAACGAATACAATAATGACTTTCACAGTGCAGTAACTGATTGGTTTAATTTTTTATTATTAAATTCAACTGCACGCAATTTATGTATATATTAAAAATTTACAACTGCTGCTATTTACAACATAACTTTCCCACTAATTGGAAACAATGTATTACAATATGCATTTCCAAACCTGACACTAATCCTACACTAGTATCCAGCTACCGTCCCATTACACACCTCCCTCTAATTTCTTCCCAAAAATTAACTCATTCGATCATCTAAAATCCACATTTTCTATCCCAACAATAAACAATACTTCTTCTTTTCATCCTAACCTCCAATATACAAACCAATCGTCTTGAAGGTCATAAATCAATAATTTTATTCGTAGATATTCAGAAAGCTTTTGATTGGTTTGGTATATTGGCTTCCTTTATAAATACTTCCTCTTAAATATCCCACGTCACTTAATAATCTTCATCTACAACTTCCTTTCCAAAAGAACCAGTTAGAATCGAGCAAACAATTTCCGACTTGTACCAAGTCTATCAAGGGGTGCCCCAGGGCTCTCTCTGATCACCCCTCCTTATAACATGTTCTGCCATTATCACTATAATGTCAATCCCACACACTTTAATATCTTAAACTACTCCCTTCTTTTCGCCGGGATTACCGATATTAACAACCATGCGCCAACTCTTCATGTTGCCCAACGTTACCAAATATCGTTTGCTGTTATCCAATACCGATGCTCCACATGGCGTATGAATATAATATAGCGTATCTAATAACTAAAACGTTTATGTTTATAACATAAAAAATAATTTTAGTAGTAGTTAATGCCATCTTTTAAACTAAAAATGTTAATCTTATTTAAGATATACGAAATTATAATATTTACAGTAAAAAATATCTATTTTATTAGTAGAAAATATTATTCACTTTATAAAAATATAAAATCTTATTATATTACCTGCTTATCCAGTTATTTATTTCTAACAGTTTCTATAAGTAATATTAAAAACAATCTTAATTTAATAAAATGCGTTATATTAAAGTTTCATCAACACTTTATAGAGGAACAATTTTAGTTTATCCTTTTTTATAATGCTTGAATGTAACGATTATATAACGTTACGTTGTTCTTGGAAATTTAATTAATTAACCTTTTGCTCCTCAAATAATAAAAAAAAACTTAGAAAACTAATTAACTGTTCAAAACTCGTAAGGTAATGACCTTATTTATTCAAAAGATCTTTTTATTTTGAATAAAATACTCTCCGCACACTTTCAAAAAGTAAACTGAGCTCTTTGTAATTCAATGTCAAGCAGTTTTATAATTGAAATACAAACCCTTTGTAGTTTCACGTTTCATTCTTTGATAGACAGTTTAATAATTGGATATCCATTCTTGTTTTTTTAGTGAGTTTAGAGTAATAAAACTTTATGTTTGGAATAATAGCAACATAAAAACGTAGAGTGTAATGTGTCCAACACTTTTTATGCACATTTTCTTAGTATAAATACTTTTATTAAATATAAATTTAATCGTTTAATGAAGAGAATGGTTGCGACTGTTACTACCTGGTAATCCATACTTATACTTAGAGAGCGGATAAAAAAGCTTAAAAAATATGAAAAAAAAGCACTTAAAAAGGCACAAAATTTAGTGAAAAAAAGCATTAAAAAAGCATAAAAACAGTAAAAAAGCATAAAAACACGAAAAAAGCACTAAAGAAAACTGTATTTTCTTAATATGTTGCACGTTTATCAACATATTTTACATAGAAATTCTGCTTAAAACTAAAATAAACACTTTCTTTACGCAATATTCAATATCATGTAAGTATTTAAAAATTAAATTGTAATTTTGTATACATTTCAAAATAACTAAAATCTATTCATGAAAACAGTAGATCATTAAATGTTGTTCTAAGGGTTTAATTGTAAAAATTATTACTTCTGACGCTCAATAAATTTTTGAAAGTGAAAAAGCTTCTCTTTACTTTAAATTATAGCTGGATCCATTTAAAAAATGCCATTCAAAATCAAGTTTAATTTATTTAATATCAAAAATCCTTCATTTTCACCGAATACTTCTTTCGATATTATTTTGATTTCTTGGCCAATGCGTGCAGGTATTATCTAAAATGAATCTGCTTTTGTAAAGATTTGATTGTGTTGCTCACAAAATTTAAACGCGATTTTATGTAACTAAATTGTTTTGAAGCAAGCTCTTGTTTCTTAAGAACTGTTTGACAGTCATTAACTGATTTGCTTGTCGTTTCGGGAAAGTTGTATATAACCTTATTAAATTCTTCAAAATTGTTCGCATAATACATCGTAGAATATAGCCAAGTTCCCCATTTTGTTAGCACTGGTTTATTGGGCAGTGAGATATCAGGTAATGACTCCTTGAATAATTGCACTCACAGAAGAATATAAGAACTATTTTTCCATATTTAATTAAATCTAAAAATGGAAATTTCATTCTTATAGTTTCAGAAATTCGTTTATATCCATGTGCTAAACTTGTACAATGCACAAAATGCATTATTAGTAAAATTTTGTAACTTGGTATTGTCTACGGCAAAAATAAGCTTGTCAGTCCATCATTTATGAATTTTGCTATAATGTTATTATCAGTTTTCTTCAATTCTTTTGTATATATCAAAATATTGTTGGTTGGATGTCTTCATGTTAAACTCCTATTATTAAATTAAACAAGCGTCTATGGTTTCATCATCACATATAACTATTGTTAATAATATCTTTAATTTTTTGTATGGTTTCATACTACGCAAGAGCTACATAATTTTTTCTCGGGAATGCGCATTTTACAATATTTTCCCAAGAAAGATTTAAATGCATTATTTTGTAATTTTCTTAAAGGGATATTCGAATGTAAAAGTATTTTGCACAAATGTAAATTTTCAACTTTAAACTTTTTCAAACGTTCTTGATGTAGTGTTGTTATAACATGTTTTACATACAAGTCTTGACCAGTTAGGATGCAGTTGAGAACTAAAATAAAACTTACTATTTTTAAACATGCCTTACAAAATAATGTATAATTTTCACTTGTTAATTCTGGATAGTCTCTAATTAATTCTTGTATTGTGGTTTTCACCTTTTGCATTATGGGTTAAATATACATGTGAATTATATAATATAATTTATCTGTGATTCTCCAGGTTAATACGATTCACGCATATAATAATTTTTGATAAATAAGCAAAGTTTTTGGAATGTCAATTCAATAGTTTATGAATGCGAGTTTGAATATGAAAATGACTAACTACGTGCGTAGTTACGACATAGCTGCACTGATGAGCTGTGATACAGCGAAACACGTGTCTGCAGATAGTCGTTGCATAACACTTTTTGAGGAGCGGATAAAAAATGATAACACCACAAAAATTGTTACATCGTGCTGAATATTATTTCAGACATGTAACGACAGCTAACAGTTATATCATTCAATGCCTGGCGGTGCTTTAGTACGGGGAGTAGTTGTTTTAACTGTTAGCTGGAGTATTTACATTAAAATGTAAATCATAAGTGCAGAAATGCTCACAAAGAAAAATTATTTTTCTTAATATTGATTATCATGATTAATACTGTACTCACTTCTCAATATTTAATTTTTATATTATTCCTGTGTCTGACCATCAATCACCAAACAAATAAAACACTATTGTTACTTCAGTTATTTTAATGTCAATGATTTTTTAAATATCAGCTTTCTCAATGTGCTTTGATAAGTACAATGAAAATAAAATATCTTGGTTAAGAAAATACCTAAAAAGTCATAACTTCCTAGGAGACAGACAGTAAGCTGTGGTCCGATCATGGTAGTGGCAACTCCTTCCCTGGCTATTACATTGGCATGTTTGTTGCCTATTATACTTGCATGGCCTGGTGTCCAAATTAAAGTGAGCTTATTGTCCTTGGTTCAGAGCTTGTTTACAGTTCCAATAATTTTGGAATTGAAGTTGTACTCTCTGGGGTTTTCATAGGCAGAAAAGTGCCAGAATCTATGTCATGTATCATGCCAAGGGAAGTAGGTCTAGTAAAACTTCTTATGTACCGTTGCTTATTTAGTCTTGACACAATGTAGAGCTAATGTATTATTTTGGGGTTCAGTCCAAATCATCATCAAAGTGGCTGCGGAATATCCGTAATGCCGTTGTTATTTTTATTTTTTAGGTGTGCGTTCCAATTAAGTTTTGTATCCACTATTAAAGCTAGATATTAGACCTGGCTCTACAGCGCGATTTTTTATTCTTTTACTTTAAGAGCTTTGATATACAGCTTCTTACGATTAGTACCACACTAATTTTATCAGGATTGACGTTGAAGACTTCGTTCAGACACTATTTTACTTTTTAAAGTTAATTTTCTAGCTAGGAACGAAATGATGTTGTCATATTTACCCTTTAGACAATTACTATATCGTCAGCGTAACATTGCGTACAAAAACCCTTGTCCGTCAAGGTTGTTAAGAGGTCGTCCACTAAGATACATCATAGAAGGGACAATAGAACGCCTTGCGAGCACCGTTTTACTATGATGATTATAACTGCGATGCTTTCAAGTACGGCTGTGATCCATCTTATTGTGGGTATGTCGGTACCCTTCTTGGTGGTCCCTTTTTCCACGATTTAGAAGGCTGTGTTGTCAAACGCACCTTCAATATCCACGAAAATACCTAATGTAATCCTCCTGTGTTGCAGTAAATCTTCTATGTCTGTTGTGAGGCTATAATGGGCATCCACAATAGATTTTCTACGCTGATAGTCAAACTGCTGCCTAAGAGGCTGATTTGCCTTTAGAGTACTGCAGTAGGAATCCGCCTCATCGATTGGCTTTCGGTGCGCTTTAGGGATAAATATCACCCTAGACCCTTTCCTTTCCATTGTAATATAGCCTAGCACAAAGCTAAAACCTAAGAAACAATAATGGAGAAAGAATAATGCAACTATGCATCGAAAACAATCTAGTAATAACAAACACAAACTTTACATAAATACACATTAACCCAGGACACCAGAATTGAGAAATAAATTGTAGATTATTACTTAGTAAGTAAGCAATAAAATAAGAAGTGTAAGAGTGACGAGAAAAGCAGAAATAGGAAGTGACCATAAATTATTAAAAATTGACATGATACGGAAACAACAAAAGAAGAAATAAAATAAAAGAAAAAAACCAAAGCATACAGACTCAAAGAAGAGCACATACCAGGGATATTCCAGAAGAAAATACACAACAAAAACATAGAAGAAGAAAACATGCGAATATTGAGAAAATATTGGAAACATTTAAGAGAATAATCTTGGAAGCAGCAAAAGAAAGATGCGGAACAACAAAAATAAAAAACGAATTGTCGGAATGAGAAAATTAAAAAAGAAAAAAAAAGAAAAATGTAAGAGATATATACAAACCAAAAAACAAATGACCACATGATATACAAAGAAAAAAGAGTTGAACCAAAGAAGATAGAAATGGAAGAAAAACAAAAATCATGGAAAAAAATTGAGAAGAAATGAACGAAAACTTTATATAGAACCAGAAAATATTCTAAGGAATTCTAAAACAATTAAGGAAAAAGAAAGATATTAACAAATGAAGAGAAAGTAATGAAGAGATGAAGAAAATACTTCCAAGCGCTAACAATAGAAGATAAAGAAGAAAATAGAACTGAATATCAAGGAACAAAGGAAGAAGTAGAAAGAAAATATAAAGACAAATACAGAAGAAGTAAAGAAAGATGAAATTAAAGATGCAATCAAAGAACTAAAAACCGGGAAAACGCCAGAATATGATGAAATAATAAGAGAGGGATGAAATACATAGGAAAGGAAATAATTATAAAATTACACAAAATATTAAATGATATTATAGAAAATGGAAAAATACCAAAAGAATGGAACAAAGGAATAATCATACCAATACACAAGAATAGCAGCAAGAGAGAATGTGAACATTACAGAGGGATAACATTAATGATTAAAAGTCTCGACAATGATACTGCAGAGAAGAATGAGAGCAAAAGTAGAACCAACATTGGAAGATAGTCAATGTGGTTTTAAAAGAGACAAAAGCACAGTAGTTCTGAGCTTTATACTAAGGCAATTAGGCAAAAAAATGGTCAAGAAGAATAGAAATGTGCATATATGCTTTGTAGACCTCGAAAAAGCTTTTGATAGGATAAAAAGGGAACAAATATGGAGAGATCAGACAAAAGAGGAATATAAATGGAAATAATAAGAGTAATTTAAAACATGTACGAGGAGAATCAAATAGTAATAAGAACAAACAATGAGGAATCAAAAGAGTTTTCATCGGAAATAGGCGTTAAACAGGGCTGTGTATGAACAAAGCAAAGAAAAGAATGAAACCGATAAAGGTTAAATATTGGAATATGGAAGAAGAGAAAATAGGTGAACTAATGTTTGCAGATGACATGTCAAAAATTGTGAAGTCAGGAAAAGAACTACAAAAAAATATGGAGATAATAGATGAAGAACTACAGAAAATTAACATAAAAATATACTATGAAGAAACAAGACAATGATAACATCAAAGGAGAAACAAAAACACAAAATAAAAATACAAGGAAAGGAAACGGAACAGTATAAATAACAATAATTCTGCTAAAAGGAAAAGTTGACAAAGAAAAAAGAAATTTAAGACTAACTAGGAAAATCTTTAATAAAAAACTCGTTCTTCGACAAGAAAGAAAGAACAAAAACAACAAAAATAAAGAAAACACTTAACTTTTTTATACCACTTATATTTTTTATTTTTCGTGACTAGTTTCAATTACAAGGTAATCACAATCAAACTGTGTTTGATGTTTGACAGTTTAATAATGATTACCTTGCAATTGAAACTAGTCACGAGAAATAAAAAATATAAGTGGTATAAAAAAGTTAAGTGTTTTCTTTATATAATAATCGAAAATGTACCACGAAGTAAACGCCTCCAAAATACAAGAACAAAAATAGAAATTGTTGTAAAAGTAATAAAGCCGATACTAATAAATATCAGCGAAACATGGACGATGACAAAAAACGAAGAAAGAATAAATGCAATAGAGATGAGAATACTCAGTTGAAAATTAAACCAGAAATGATAAAAGAGGAACAAAGCATATAGAATAGAGCTACAAATCAGACTAATCCAAGAGATAATATAGAAAAGCCAAATGAGATGGTCTGGAGATGTAACAAGAATGAGCTAAGACAGAATCACAAGAAAAATATACGAGACGCGAGTAAGAGGAATCCAAAAAGGGAGACCTAGAAATGAATGGAACAGCCAAATAAAGAAGCAAGCGCTCAGAAAGTGTACTACATAAGAAGATTTATTAAAAGAGACAGCAAAAAACAGGAAGAAATGGCGGAATAATACTACATGACAAATTAGCTTTTTTGATAAGTAATAAAAATGTAACGAAAATGACGGTAGCGACCGTTACTATGTGGTAGTTTATTTTATAAAAGGTTAAATGAAATTAATTTTTAAGTTTTTATACCACTATTTATTGTATAATATACACAAACAAAGTTTACAATATATTATCAATTTTGACACAACTATAGTTTCGACTTTTGCAGGTCGTTATCAAGTGTTGAATGAAGAAGAATACAGGGTGTTAACAATTTATAGGTGAGGTATGCATTTTTAATGAAGCTAATTAGGACTGAGAAGATTTATTACAATGGATTAACTAAATATGATTAAGTGCGGTATTGTGGCAGTTGCTTCTTTGCTTTGCATTGATGAAAGTTTTCCTGGCTTACATATTGAGGCAGCCTAAATCTTTTATCATCAGGGCACGTCTTTAGACGGAATTTTCTTCTTTAGAAAACTGGATTCATACGTCTTTAGGTTGCTATTTCTGAGAAGAGCCGCTGCTGTTTCTAGATTTTCTGTGGTCTGAATGTTGAGGTAGAGGTCGTAGGTTTCCACACTTAAGCACTCTCTATAGAGGCTCCAGTCTATATTACTTGGATTTCTACACTACATTACGTCTTCCTTTGTAGCCCCTATTTCTAACTCAATCTGCTGATGGTCCAACAAAGAGGTTTCTTCCACAACATTCCAGTTTTTAATTGTACTTGCTGTAAAGGCATCAGCTAGAGCGTTCGATACACCTCCTGCCTGATTGCATTCAAAAAAGGAAGTCTTGCTACCTCTATTAATAATATTTAAATTGTTAGAGATAATTAATTCAAGTAGTTCCTTACCTGTATTATTAGTGTCCGTGCTTTACCATGCCATGCTGTGGGCGTTGGCATCACAACCCAGGAGGAGGTGTTTATTTTCTCATCTGCACCACACCACGAGTCTACTTACATCCTCTGGTGGTGGTATGCTTTAATCTCCTGGAAAGTAGGCTGAGGCCTACAATCAATTGACAAAAGTAACAACCAAATTTAAACGAAATAAGATTCAATACAACTTAAACCGTTTTTAAAAATTGCGTAAGAGAAAATTTAACTACAATACGAAGATTTTTCAACATATTGTGCTTAAATATAGCTTTCGGCTTCTAACAAATACTTTAATGAAGGAATCCAAAACTCACAGAAATATGTCCACTATGGATCTATTCTAGAAATCGTATAAAAGAAGATTTGGCTATATTATGACAACTTTCAAAATAGTTTGCTTAAATATAACTTAAGATCATTTAATATTATCTTAATGTATTTGAATACTTGTTTTATTTATTGCGTATAATACGTACATGCGTGTATTAATAACTAATTAATAGTACCAATAAATTAAAACCGGGAATTTAAACAGTGTCCCGTTAACGTAAGAAAATGGCTGGACCATAGATCCCAGGGATCAAAATAAGATGATTTACAACTTATCCATATCCAAAAGTTACTCCTTATTAATTTTATTTCAGTTTAGTGCCAATCATTAATTGAGCAACTGTAAGACGGTTATAGACATAATACATAAATCTGGAAATCAAAGTAAAAGCGTGTAGATCGGCCAATCTGGTCGTAAATTCAAATTTATATTAAACGAGCATGAAAAATTATTTTTTCATGTAAAATATAACTTAACCTTTGCAAACTATATACTAGAATCAAATCACCCTTTCGCAACTGATGTATTTTCGGAAATCCACTTAACAAATAAAAGACTCAAGATGGATTTACTAGAAGCGATTGAAATTTTTAAGGCCAAGACTAAAGATTGACGTAATGTACACTCACTTGCTTAACTGCTTTGTATAAGACCTTCTCCTTCTTCATTAAGAATCCGAATCAATTTTGGAATAAATGGAACATTCCATCAGGGTTTGAGTGGAAGAATATTCTAAAGAATGAAGTCCGTCTGTGATTCCTATGCTCAAAATTTAGTGTATTTTTTATGTATGTGTCTATTAATATACAGGGTGAGTTTTTTTCGATGTTCTCTATGGGGATCTCGGAAACTATAAGAGATAGAGAAACGGTTAAATGGGAAAGAAGTGTAGATTTACGAGACGAATAAAATTCCACTTTCAAAGTTTTCAAAAAAGTCAAAGGTAACTAGATATTTTGAAAAAAGTGTCAATTTTTTCAAATCAATATATCTCGGTTATTGTAATAGATAGAAAAAAACTGTGAAAGGCAAAGTTTTAAATAATTTTATGTAGATTAATAAAAAATAATCAGAAACTTTTATATCGAAATAAATTCACCCTGGATTTTATAAACAGGTAATCCAAAGCATCATAATAAATAATAATAAATAATACATTATATTCAAGATTAAGGGATGTTTATAACTAGGTATGCGTTCATTCATTTATTTAATATTGCAGTGAATTACTTGAAAACATTCCCTATTTTATACTCTCAAAATTGCTGCTTTTTCCAATATTCGAACATATATAACAAATTATAAACCTACTTTTAACATTTGTATTTTGGCATGCCAAATATGTTTTCTTAATTGTTATTAATTACTTTAGATTTTTCTATGGCCATACATGCGTATTTTTCGAGCGGCACTTACTGCAAAAGACCTACCAAAACTAGTTTACTTTTTTTTTCTTAAGTTCTATCTCTTTTCTCATACACCGGCCTCTGATTGTCTAAAAAGTTGGTACAGAATAAGCACATATTTTATTGAATTTATTTTGTCTAACCTTTCTTTAAATTCCTTTATTTTTCGACGATCACATATTTTATCTCGTTTATTTACATAGAATTTTTAACACCTTTCTAGAATCTACATATTTCTCGACGCCGTCAATTGTTTATAATATTAATTATTTAATGTCTTTTGATATTTAATTTCTTACTTTATTATTTGTAAATAATAATTCAAAGCCTGAAAAATTAAAATTAAAAATTATTCGTTCTATTATATGAGTCATTTCGATACAGCACAACGATTTTGAGTACAATAGACTCTGTATTTATATTTACTAAATTGGCCGTTTCACGTGAAACAATTCAATTCAGGTTTCTAGTAATTCTGCTACTGTGTCTGTCAAATGTATTGTTTATGTTCAAACCATATTGTCCTCGCTTCGTCCTATTATAGCCTGGGTTTGATAACATGTATTTAAATCATTATATCACGAAATCACGTTCATAACATCAATATATACTATGAAACATAATATATGTTATATAATATACAAAATAACTAATATAATAAATATAATATTAAATAATAAAAAAATACATTATTATCAAAAATAATCTTCTATTTTATTTTGCGTAATATTTTCAAATACCTTTGCTGGTGGTTTACGGAGCATATCTTCGGCCCAATACATTGCTTGATTAAAAATTCCTACAGTTTGCGCATTACTCGCTGTATATTTTTTTTTACTTCAATCGGAGGGTCGTTAATTTTACTCACCCCAATTTCCTCTTCATGTACATCATCCACCTCTTTATAGTCATTCCATAAAAACGGCTATTTTGAAAGAATTTAGGAATTTATTGATTTTAATAAATTGACGTCTGACGATGTGCGCTGTCAATAACTCCAGCATCAGATGATTCTTATTACATTTGATTTTTTGGTTTGATTAGTAAATCACTTCTATAATCGTAAACAATACTCCATGATTTTATTATTCGATACAATTGTTGGGGAACGCTGTCCATTTTCAGGCGAAGAAATGATGCAACAAATTACATGTTTATCTAATATAAAATGGTACATTGTGTTTATGTGTTGTTATAGCATAGAGTTAAAATTTTATCATTTCTTCAGACGCCAAGTTAAAATTTTTTATTGGGATCCAGCTATCATACTTTCTTGATATTGGCAAAATCGCACTAAAATCATCAATTCGAAGTCTAAAATTTTATTAATTTGCTTAAGAGATAAATTGTATAAGCACTAGAGATGCAGTTTACTTTTGAACGACACGCTGACGTTGCCAAGGGCAATTTAATCACGCCCTTCGATGTGCACTCAATTTACCGGATGTAATCGCCACCTCTACCCTATTCCATTAGCAGTGGTTATGTAACGTTCATCTAGAAAATAACATTAAAAACAATGTATCATTAGCTTCCATTAAATACTATTATTATCATTTTATTAATAAAATATGTTTTTTAAGACACAAGGCAAATTTTGATCGAATTAAACAGATTAAAATTTTATTTGTAAATGGGTTAATTAGTTAAATTTTTAATACAAATGGTGCTTTTATCTTGCATACGACTCTATGTAAATTATATAACTTTGAGTTATCTTTGAGGTTTCTGCCTTAATCTAATGGTTTAATAAAAGACAACCATAATATACATATATCAGGAATTGACGGTACAGATGCTACAATCTGATGACCGGCGTCCCTAATTTAGAGTTCCATTTTTTTTAGTAGTTACTTAGAACATTTTGATGTCCATTCGCTGATTGTGTTGTTTACAATGATGTAATTAGAAAGAAATGGAATTAAGTCGTGAACATTTCTGTACGATTATTTTTTTCAACTTTCGATATAGATTAACTCAACACAATGCATCGATGAACTTAATTTGGAGATGAAGCACTATCAAAAAGCATTATATAACGATAATGTACGAAATTCAAATGAGGGCGTAGTTCGCTTAGTGATGAATTTCACGAAGGCCGTCCATAATCGGTTCTTCCAGAAAACGTTGATGCTGTGGGTGAACGAATATTGCAATGTCGACACGTGATTTATCGTAAGGTTGAGGCATTAGTGGGATCAGCATACAATCAATATTAAATGAACATTTGGCAATCAAAACAATTTGTTCGTGTCGAACCCTACATAATTTAACAAACGTTAAAAAAGGCCAGTGTTCACTGATTGAAAGAAATTCCAAAGAAATACTATAGCGGTTCTTCAAACCACGTGTAGCATATCGTACCAGGTGACGAATAATTTCTAGAAGCGTGTGAGCCCGAAAGTAAGTAGTCAACTGTAAAATCTTTCAAGATGGGGCAAATTTATCGACCATCTGCAGTACCCAATGCTTTCTTTTGGTTCCCAACAATAAATTACGAGAATTGGGAGAAAAACAGAAGACTGAAACACGTGTCAGTTTCCTGAAAATAAAGAAATGGAACATAACAAGAGTTTTTCTTCTATCAATTTGAAGATTTGGTTTCATCAAGAGAACCATTATCGATTATATTAATTATTATATGATATATATTGTAAATTAAATATTGATTATTATTGTAAAAATGACACTTTTTACTTTTTTCAAAATATCTAGTTACCCTTGACTTTTTTGAAAACTTTGAAAGTGGAATTTTATTCGTCTCATAAATCTACACTTGTTTCCCCATTTAACCGTTTCCCAAAATCGCTTTCTTATTCGCGACTGCAGATGTCTATTAACTAAACCTCTATGTACAATTTGTAATTGCTCAATTTCTACAAGTCAGTTTACCAGCTGCTGAAAAATACATTCTACTGAACCATCGCATATAGACTATTATCGTTCAATTTCAATCTTATCTAACTTTGCAAAGATATTTAAAATTATAAATTCAATACTTGTTGCGCTACACTCTTGATGAAACGGTATGTATACACTAGGGAAATTTAAACTCTTGTTCGGCTCCATGTTTTTATTTCAGTTACCTGACGCGTGTTTCGATTTTATAATCATTCTCAATGGTATATTTAAAACTAAACTAAAATTGCGAATGTGTATATGGTTCTTATTATGCTGGGAGGTCTGCGCTAATGACGTTTTCGTTAATTCCTGTTGATTGTTCAGAAGATTATCGCCTTTGATGATTAAGCCTAAATCCTTTTCGTCCAAAATGGATCGGAATAATCTCTCATGCATGATGTCCTGTTGTTAAGCAATGTTCGGATTTTCAGTCGCGATTTTCATAACACAGAAATAATAAAATCCCTATATTACGCCTTTGTGCTGAGTAAAATGCAATATTGTTCCTTAATCTTATGCATCTCGCTTCCTCCTACTGGATCGCATTCATCATAGGTTCCTGAAGTTTCTGTCATTCAGGCAAGATGGTATTTAGCTTTCTATCGGAATAGCTCAGAATGATATAAAGCACACTGCAGATGTTTAATTTATATCAAGTAAAAATGGATGATACTGGAACAACGAATCAGTCTTCAGCCTGTCTAGATCAAATATATACAAACTTAGATTCAATACAAACTCTAACAGTAGATAATATAATATCGGATTATAAATCAATAACTGTCAGCAGTTCTTATCTAAACTTAAAATATTTAGTAGGTATAACATTCAAAATGTCTCAAAATTCCAAAGTTAAAGCTTCAAGTATTCAATTTCATGACTTGTTCCATCTTCAAAAACAATATGTACAGCTGCATATATTTAATTAAAGAAGAATCATTATAGATACAAAGATTTGATGAAGTGCCTGACTTTATCATAAAATAGGTACCTCAAAAAAATGTAAAATCCATGGTACATCTAGTAAATAAATCATTCGAAACCGTGTCATTTCCAAATATATTGAAACTGTCAAAAATGATTCCAATTTTTAAGAAAAATGATCACAAATGTATGTAGGTACCGACCAGCTTACAATCAATAGTTGAAGCCGGTATCTCTAAGAGACTTCGAAATTATATAAACCGTTTTAATATGTTGCATCCTGCACACCATGTAATAGGATATCTATGCAGACATCATTTTTGTGCAAACATCATTAATAAGCTGGATGCCGGTGAATATCCAGTGGGATTATTTTTAGATTTGAGTCAAGCTTTTGACTGCATCGATAGGAATGTTCTTTTGGATAAATTAAACAACTATGACATAGGGGGAGTTTACATAAAATTAGTTATAGAATTATAAATTGAATTCAAAAAGGTAAAATATCGTAACCGTCTATTACCGGGTGCATTGTTTTAATTTATAATTTTCGATTGAAATTATGAATAACGATGTATATAAAACTATGTGGATGTAAGAACATAAGAAAATAAAGTATAGTATTACAAAAACACAAATTATTTGCGTCATTCAACAATTACCAATAATTACACATTATTATATGCTTATTGACTACAATATTTATTACTTATAAACATAGTACAGTAATTTTGGATGGTCGATTATTTCTGATGGTATATTTATAACTAAGTAGTCGGTTAATTGTTTATTTTTCCATAATAAGAAATATTGGTTCATTTACACAACCTTGAATACGTTAGTATATATTTGTATTCACGTTATAAATATAATTTACATACCAATTTGTTTATTTCATTGATAAACATTTATTTTATCACAATAGTAATTATGGTAATGAAGACTCTCATTATGATTACTATTCGTAAATGAGCAGTTTTGCATTAATGTAGCAAATCATTGATAACGATAGTAATGAATGGATGTTTAATCGGTTAATAATTTAATTGAATATTTAAATAACCGTTTAATCAATCAATTATTTTACTAATAATAGAATTTAATCAATGGAGTGATCAATTCTTTGCAAAAAATTTGGTTTTGTACTTAATTTAGTTTTGTTCTATAATATAATTTTATTTATTTATTATGATGCTTTGGATTACCTGTGAACACAACATTAATAGACACATACATAAAAAATACACTAAATTTTGAGCACGGGAATCACAGGGGGACTTAATTCTTCACAATATTCTTCTAGTCAAACCCTGATGTTCCCATTTTTTCCAGAATTTCTTCGACTTCTTCCTACAACTGTAGATCTTTATTTTACTTTATTTTTCATTAATTAAGAAAATTGTAAAATTTGTCAGCATAACATTAGAAAAAAAACATTAATTAATATTAACCAAGTAAGGTATTTGAAGTATCTAGCTTTGAATTATTATTTCCTTGTTAATAACAGCTAAGGAACGGGTTCTATCTTGTTTTATTATAGAGGTTTATAACTTCATTTATAGATATAGATTTGTATAACTTGCGGTAATTTTGTTGTCTTACTAGAGTTAGAATACCCATGTTCTAGCAATTTTCAGTATCTGGGTTTATTACAATAATCATAGGTCTCTCGCAATGAATGTACAAATTAATAACTTTGGATTCTTTTTATTTGATGTCTTCTTGTAATTATTTATTAATTATTTGATCCCGTATAAAAATTGTATTGAAACAAAGTAATAGATGCCTGAAGAAGTATAACATCTCTATTTGAGAAACATTTGATTTTTTGTACAACATTTTAATTGGACCCAATTTGTTGACAGCTTTGATTGAATTTTCCACACAGGTTTTCAAGGAAATTATTAGAGGTATTCAAATATTTAAAAGGAATGAAAAATAGAGGGTTAAAGTCAGGTCCACTTATCTCATCTACGTAGAAGACATAAGCTGTACATTGACAATTGGTTTAATATGATTGTTTAATGAAAGATTATTGTCAAATACCACTCTCATATCTTTAAATATATTAACATGGGATAAAATAGTACCATTAATGTTATAATCGAACGTTATTGTTGATTTATTCCTAGTGTACCACATAACTTTAGATTTTTCCACATTCAGAGACATATTATTATTGCACCATTGCATTGCACCATTGCACTTCTTGATCTAGATTATTTTGCGGAGCTTTCGATATGCTCGTATATATAACATTTACTTAAAGGCTGTTATTAATATGCTTGGCGAGAATTTGGTTTGAAGCAAAATCTTGGATATCGTCGATTTTCTAGGTCTAAACCAATGTTACTTGCAAAAATCAATTCAAAACATTTTGGTACATAGATAATAGCAATGGGTCTTTAGTTAAATACTTTTTTATTGCATGATTTAAGAATAAGTACAATACGAGCACTCTTCCAACATATAGGAACCAAATAATTGATTGATGAGGCTAATAAATGTTGAAAGTTCATCTTCACTATGAATAAAACTATATAGTTACTTTCAAAAATATATTGTAAGACGCTACAATTGTTTCGCCACACTGTGGCTTCTTCAGGCGAAGAAATAGGAACCACATTATTAGTGAGACATAAGTTAAATATAGGGTGGACCAAAAGTTCGTTTACATTTCAAATGATGATTTAAAAGAAACTAGTTATATGAGATAAAAACTTTCTATATATTATTATTGTACACAAATAGGGATTTTATTTTTTTATATTACATCATCCCTATATGATACTTGACTATTTTGATACTACTGCATTTTGAAAACTTTACTTTTAAGGTATACCCAAAGAATGAAGTCCTGTGGAGATAAGTCCGGGCTACGCGGTGGCCCGTTAACCACGAAACCACGATCTTTGATTAAAACCATCGAAATCCTGTAGCGCTCGCTAAAAAAGTTCTGTAGCATGACAATATACCCCTCTGTATTCACTTTAACAGCATTTCTTCGGCGATCTTCAAAAAAATATGGACCAATAATGCCTCTTGCTGACAAAGCTGCCCATACAGTAACCTTGGGTGAGGTTTTTGATGCTTCAATTTAGGATTTGTGTCACCCCAATACCTGCAATTTTGCCTATTCACAAGCTCATTTAGTGTGCTTCGTCTGAGAAAAAATGTTGGCAAAGCTGGCGAACCTCTCTAACATTTCGTTTGCAAATTGGAGCCTGTGAGCGTGATCTTGAGGCTTTAATTCCTGTATCATTTGGATTTTGTACGGATGTAAATGTAAATTTTTGTGAAGAACATGAATCAAAGATGTTTTGGGCACACCTAAGGTGTTAGATCGCTTCCGAGTAGACAGTCCATGATTTTCACAAATAGACGCTTTTACACGTTACATGTTCTAGGTCCGCCGGATCGTGGTTGATTCATTTTTGAACCTGTCTCCTCGAACTTCTGTACCCATTTTCGAATCAATTGAATAGATGGAGCTTCATTTTTACGCCGTATGTTGTAATGAGCGCAAAATTTTCGTTGCGCTAGAGTAAAAGAATCGTTGCGGTAGTACTCGTGTACACAGAACGCATATTGTTTATCGCTGAACGACGCCATGGTACTCAATTTTTCGTTACCCATTCGCCCCTCCCCCTCGCCACTGCTCGTAGCAGCTACCGATTCAAATTTAAACGGACTTTTGGTCCACCCTGTATAAGAGTTAATGATTCAGTTAAGATATAGCGATAATCTTTAAGGACTTAAGCAGATATACCATCAGCACCTGCACTCACTTTATTAGATAATTATATATTTGTTTCAGTATTAATTAAAATGATGGTAGCGACCGTTACTATGTGGTAGTTCATTTTAAAAAAGGTTAAATGAAAATAATTTTTAAGTTTTTATACCACTATTTACTGTATAATATACACAAACAAAGTTTACAATATATTATCAATTTTGACACAAATATAGTTTTGACCTTTGCAGGTCATTATCAAGTGTTGTTTCAGTATTGTTTATAAATAAATTAGTCAGTTTCAGACAGCAATTTCACATTTCATTGTAACTTAGATTAACGAACTCTGATAAGGGATTTGATTTTTCAGCCTGAGGAATTTGCTCCTCACACGAATTTTCTGTTTAAGACTATCCCAAAACCCATGGGGGGAATTTAATTTAATTCTGTATGGCCAAGGGATTTGGAAAACTTGAATCAATTTATCAGCGAATAAATTGCGAGCATCATCCACAGAATGGATTGATAGGACTATCAATATCACTAATCATGGAAATTAGTTTTCAGAAATTAAGTTTACATTTAGAGGTATCGTCTTTAAATAGAACTGATGAATTGGGATTGATTGTATGTGTGGGTAGATAAATAATTAACACTAAAGCTGGGTGGTGTTTATCTTTGAAGGTAATTGGATCAATTCGATTCAACAAGCAGTGCATATTACTAAAGGCTTAAGTGTTCAGGGTTCGATTATTATAATTTTTGATAAAATTGAATTGGTCGAAACCTAAAAATTGTTAATTACAAATTTAAATAAATTAAAGTCGCCAACAGTAACTATATTACTGTTCAACAAAAGAATAACCCTCAATCTAATTGACAGTAAAATTTATGCCGTTATGGTGTTAACCACTCAAAAAGCATTTTATAACTTGGAACAGCACAAGCACATTACTCACTCGAGTATTCAAACGTTTGGACAATAGACGACACCTTAATGGTGTATCTATCCTTGAAGGAGAACTAAAGGCTTATAAACTTCATCATAACATTACCTGTCTTTATCTGCGCTGCACTAACAAGACCCAAATAGATCGAAACCAGTTAGTAGCTATTGTTGACAGGAAACAATAATTTAGGAGATGTATTAAAATATATGTACGCAAGATTTTGTAAAAAAATAGTCGCAGCACAATCACATACATAACTTATTCCTTGTAAACAATAGCCACAGATTGTTTTTAATACAAACTATCAATCAAAAAATTATAACACTTGGAAAGAAGTAGTCTACCAAGTTGAGAATTATGTAAACTCATTTTTGTATTTATTGCAGTATTAATTAAGAATAGTTTGCAAAATAAATAACGGCAGTTTACACATGACAACGTATGTTCTAAGTGACATGATTAATGGCAAAGTGTGCCAGGCTTGAGATGTCGATGATGTTCCTGTAAGGTGGTGCCACTACTATCACCATATGCTATAAATGCCTGATAGGTTGAATATGAAGAGTTACTCAATCATGAGCTTTTTTACTTTTACCTTGTGTTAATATTAAGTCTGACGTAATACTATCGAAAAATGATGTCTAGTCGTTCATTTAGCTCCCGTCAAAAGAAGCTATTGTAAAGATCGGTACTGTATTTAAGTCTAGTTTGCCTAAAGTAACGTTATTCACGTTCGCTAGTCACTCAGGGACAAGGAACTCGGATATGTTATTCAGATTCAACGGTTCGTATTTATTTAAGGGTTGAGATTGACTTTCCGAGCAATTGCACGAAATAAATGTCAGAAAATTGGTTAAACCAAGACATTTTGCCAGTTCTAAGCATTGTAACAATCGATGCAAAAACTACATTTATTTTCTGATTAGATTTTTAATATATACTCTGTTTTACAGCAATAAATAATAAATAATAATATATAAGGTAAGGGTCTGGATGATCCCATTATGAATCTAATAAATAGTGGAATTGGTATATAAAAATATAATACAAAGGGAATAGTGAAGGAGTAAGAAGTTCAAGTGATTTAGTTGGAATAGAAAAAGGGCTAAAGAGTAGGCATCAAAAAAATTCAGGGTAAAAAATATGGAATTAGCAATTTAAGGTTAGTTTCATCTTCCTTGAAAAATTTGCAAATCTATTTGCCAAATTACAAGAGGGTGACATCTAAATTTGAAAAGACCAACTCATTGCAAAGTGGTATAAATGACAATTGTAGAAATATAGGAAGTTAGAAGTCCAACTAATACCAGGGAAGACAATTATCAAGAGAAAATCTGTAGTTATTGGCACTAGATTATTAAAAAAAGGTGAAAATAAAATAACTAAACGAGTCAGATGTACGCAGATACGAAAAGGGCAAGAAGCAAAGAAGAGCACACGACAACATAAGCGACAGTATAGTATGTCTATTCAGTGGAAGCAAAAAAATATTACGGTCGCTAGAACAAAGAAACATTTGAGAAGCTCACCGAGATAAGCATATAAGCGGCGGTGAAGACTCTATAGTTAATATACAGAATAAAATAAGTAACGAAAGATGAGCTAAAAGACATGATGATTAAAAACATAATGACAGACATTGCAAACAATACGAATGTATTGAAAACAGAGATTGGAGAATTAAAACATGAAATGAAAAGGAAAGAGATTTAATGGGAGAGAGGAAGAAGGTTTCTGGCTAGAACAAAGGAGAAAACGAAGAAAATTAGAAGAAACAAAACTACATTGTAATAACTGGCGTATCGGTGAAGAACAATTGCAAAAAGATGTCGAAGCTTATAGAAGAACAAATGAAAGTGAAAACAAAATTAAGAAAGTACACTTGCTGAATAAACAATTGAATCTTGGGAAAGAAAGAGAAATATATGTTAAAAAATACTAGAATATATATATATAGACAACGATTTGGAAATAAAGAAAAGATTATTGGAAAAAGAAATAAAATCCATAGCTAGGGAGGAAGAGGAGTCAGGAAACATAATAAGAGTGGGATACAGATAAATCATAATAAACGGAGAGAGATGTGGGGTTTTGTAACGTAGCTGAGATAAAGTCGAAGTGTAGAAGCGAGAGGTCGCACAAAGACTTTGATAAGTGGGTATCAGGCAAAAACGTGGTGGGGTAATTGAAAACATTGTTGATAAAGGAGGAGTGGGAAAATGTGAGATTCACTTCCGAGGAGAGATTTTGGGTGGTCGGAAGGATGCAACGAAATGGAGGGCAAAGGGGGGGAAAAGCGATCTCTGAAAAATGCGGAGGTGAAAATTATCGAAAAGGTAGATGGTATAGCACATGTTAAGTGTCAAAAGAAGGAGAATCAATTGCGAGTAGGGGTAGTATACATTAATAAGAACTGGACGGGAGTGCAGAAAATGCTAGATAAAAAGGCAACCAATGAAAGATATGTGTAAGTGCGAAAATATGAGAGCGGGAGGAAGAGTGAATGGTGAAGGTGAATTAATAGTAAGAAAGTCTCAGGAAAAATTGATAAACAAGGAGGGGAGGAGGATGAAGGACTGGTAAATAGAAGAGAGATGGGAGATGTTAAATAGGTGCACTGAAGGTAATTGGGAAAGAAAGAACGAATATGTTTTAATATCTGTCAGTAATGGTGGTGACACAGATGTGAAAGAAATAAGGTAAATGAACAAGAACAGGAATGGAGAAAGCTAGAGGATAGTGTGTTTAGCAAAGATTGACTGAAATGGAGTGAAAACAATTGAAGAGATAGAAGAGATCATTACGGGATGTAGAAAAAAGTGAAAGGGATTCAATGAGAAGTGTGAGGATGCAAAATAGAAGTGTGGAAGACTTTGAGGGAGTGGAGCTTGGATGGGGGAAAAGAAAAATGGGTGGTGGCAGCGAGAGCAGCGTTTGATTAGGTGAAGACTGGAAAAGCTGCTGGGCAGGACGGGTTACAGGCAGAAATGTGGAAGGAAAAAGGAGAGGAGGGAATGCAGAAGTTCGGAAAGTTGCTGAACCAAATGTGGAGAGCACAATTCGACTTTTCGAATTCGTGGCTTGTGGGGATTATGTGCGCGGTTCACAAAGGATGAGATACATTCAATGTAGAAAATTATAAAGGAATATCAATTATGTGTATCGGATACAAAATTGCAATAAGAGTGGTAAAAAATAAGCTGGAGACGAAAGAAGGTATGGATTCTGGCTTATGCTTAATGCAGTGAATGGAGAGGTGTATCGACAAAAGAGGACTGCAAGTGAATGCAAGGACAACAAAGTGGATGAGATTTAGGAATAGTGGAACGAATGGAAGAGTGGGTGAATTGGAATTGAAATGGGAGGTGATTGAGAGAGTGAAGGAATTTAAATACTTGGGCTTCATATTTAAAGGCATAGGTAGATACGGTAGAGGGAAAGCTAAAAGGGCATGAGGCATTGCGAGGCAGAGGTGGGAAAAATGCTTTTTAAGTAACTTCCAATTGGAGTGCCAGCTGTGGGATGCGTTTGTGAAGCCCATTTGGCTGTATGGTGTAGAAACATGGAGAATAAGGAAATATGAATGCATTGGGAGAGAACAGTGATTGTTCCTGAAGCAGATTCAAAAACAAATAGAATGAGTGTGCATAGGGAGGCAATAGAGAGAGTGGTAAAGTGTGAGATGAAGTTATGTAGATTCGATAATGAGAGATTGGTAACAGAGGTATGGAGAACATGCATGGAAATAAGTGTTCGAGAATATTATGAATGGTTGGTTGGAGAATAGGGTAAATTTGCAGGCATGGATTAAAGGGAAGTAGGTTGAAATGTATTGGGTATTAGGTATTAATTTATCCAACATACTACAAAAGATTTTAATATTATACATAATAATCATCTACAAAAATTTTGATCGTATTTGGAAAGGCTTGAATTCGCAAAATATGTGTTCTTCCATTCAAACTATCTAGTATCAGTTGCTCCATGAAGACTTTATTGATGACTATTCATCATATTAATATAAAATATGGCATTTTTGCCCTAAAAATGGTATTTATTTAACACTGCGTGTCATTATATTTGATTATGATACAAAATATAAATGCGAGACAATACATACATATTTAAAAAAACTATTAGGTGCCTACTCAGGTAAAATACATATAAATAGAAATACATGTTAGGTCGAGTTTATACCTGAAAATTTGGAAGACTGTAAAAACATTTACTTATTAAATACTGTTTGATTGTGTATTTAAAAGCAATTTGGTTTACATTCTCAGGTAGCAATTTATACAATTTTGGACCGTAAAAATTAACACCATTTTGAGACTTACTTAACCGCATGAAATCAGGTCGTAAATGGTTTCCCGATCTTGTGTTATGGTCATGGGACTGACTGTAAGTTTTATAAAAGTGCAGATTTTTACGTATATAGAGCAGGCATTCAATTTCATACAAACATTGTAGCGTTAAAATTCCTAATTAAATAAATACGTCATAACATTCATCGCGATATCCAATAATCGCAATTATTCTTACGGCACACCGTTGCAAACTAAACACTCGAGCAGTGATACTAGAGTGTCCCCAGATTAATAAGCCATAGATGATATGGCTTTGGCACAAGGAAAAATAAACTGTTCTCAAAGAATTTCTAGAAAGACAATTCCGTAGTTGACGTAGTAAGTAGGTGGATTTGCATATTTTATTTGAAATTTCAGATTCATGAAACTGTCAAGATAATTTGGAATTCAAGTGAATACCGAGAAAATTTGCATGGTTTGTAGGTGTTTCCCTTTTAAGGGAAAATGTTAAGGTAATTAACTTTCCAAAATTCACTGATAGTTTATTTGCAGCGAACCAAGTGGAAGCTTGATCTACTGCAAACTTACTTTCTTGATATAAAATATCTTTATCAAAACCAGTGGTTTTCACGGTTGTGTTATCAGTGAATAACACCGTCGAAGAACCGTTAATGTAAATTAAAAAAGTAAAGGTCCCAAGATAGACCCTTGCGGGACACCGTGGGTTACCTTTAACTTTTTAGATGTAATATTACAGAAGAAGCAAGGGTGTATCAAGAGAAGCTCATACAATCCAAAGTATCAAAGGTAGCAGGTGTATGCGAGGATGCCAAATTACTTGACTAATAGTGTCTTCTCAAATGAAGTCAAGATTTACCTAACGAGCGCTAGATGTCGACCAGGAGTAAGAAAATAGAGGGTTTGGATGGAAGAAAGATATGGTACATATGTGGTGTGTACGAATTGGATGGATACATTGAGTCAATTAGAAGAAGGGTGGAAGGGTTTGTGATGAGGGGTTGGGGGAAACAGGAGCTGGTGTAAAGGTTTTGGCCCGACTGGAGTGGGAGAGGGAAGTCAAGAGAAACATATAATAGTGTTCTTTAGTATGTTTTTATATGTTAAGTAGAATAGAAGTTTTTTTATATATGTAATTTTAATACATTCCTGGTAGATATTATATTAATATAAAATGTATATTATAAAAGTTAGGATCTAGTAGTTATGCCTAGTATATACTTGCATTATTGAAAATTACTGAGATTGGGTAAAAAAAAGCCAGTCTTAGATATACTTTTCCTAGTACTATTTTCTTAGCACTTTCCCCACGAACGCTCATTAAACAAAGATTTTTACAATTTATAACCAGATAAACCTTTTTTAATTTATCTTAGTATTGACAGACATTATAAATCTAGATTTCTGAAAAAGAACATTTTATAAAAACAAATAAGAGGAAAAATTAATCGTTCATTAAGAATTTAATCTAATTTAATAATAATTTGCATAATTAATTTAATATTTTCTACACTATTAAACATGATAACTCAGTGTGCGCTTATCTTTTCGAAAACACCCTAATCATATACATAGTGATGAATAAACATGAACATTAGTGCCATGAGTGAATAATAAAATTACCGGCGGGAGTCAATAACACGGCTAATATTGATTAAATTGTTGGACGTTGTTTACAATAAAATCGCGTGCTTGTAAGCTGTGTAAAAGTGTGAGATTACTTTAATCCATTTTACCGGTTGTCGATTCCGTCCCAGAAAAGTTTCTTCAACATCCGTTCCACGACTACACTCAAACCAAAAGGGATCGAAGTATTTCCGCACGGTCTTAACTCCGACCGCCCCCGCAACTTGCAACTCTTGCCTCGCATGTGGCGTTGGCGCGCCGCAAAATGAAAATTCTTGTATTTAATATCCCTCGCTCTGGCGAATACCCTTTGTGCGCAAATTGAATTGTCTGGTATTACGTTTATTTGTTTAAATCGCCCCGTTTTCATCGAGTACTGCGAACATGCTGGCGCAATGCTCGGTATTGATTTCTCAAGGCCACAGCAAGTTCAATACCGTACATTATTTTACGAAATATCCATCCATTATCGATTAGTTTACACTTTGTGTGGAACACGAAATATGAAGGTGCACTCCACCATAATAATAAAGGGTTATGAAAAATAATAGGAATAATAATAATATTTTTACAAATGATTGGTTATAGAAAATATTAATGAATAACAAACATTAAAAAATCAGCTTTTTAACTTAAGTTTATTTAATAGAGGACATATATTTTAGAAAGTAAATGTACAAAAAATACATAGTATTTCTCACTGTGTTTGCTTTTAATTGTTGTCTTTGCTGTTTTTTAATTAGTTTTGATAGACACTTTTGAATGTTAAATGAAATGTTAAAATTCTAGTTCTTCCTATTTACTCCTTTGAAATAATGTTAAATGCTCAAGAAAAATTATTTTTAGATTTTGGTTGACAAGAGTATATTATCAGTTCTAGAAAATTTCAATCAATTTCTACTATTACTAGATAAAAAAAAACACAAGGTCCTAAAATAAAGTATTCATCGCCTTAATTGTTTCTTTAAGTTGGTTAACCTTATAGGATAGTGCTAATAAAAGTGAAAACATTCTTCTCCAATCCAGCTTCCTATCAGATTTTATTTTTCATCCGAGTTCATCCCTTACCGCTTAAACTATCATCTTTACCTAATTTACGGCGAATTTATAACTTTTAAAGAATCATATATATTAATATATGAAATTTTAGAAATTAGCATTAAATGATTAGAAATATGAAAATTTCTATTACTATGATATACTCAGTTACCTGGACATTGCAACATTAAGAAGGTGTATACATTTTTTGGCCGAACTTGGAGCAAACTTTTAACCTAATAGATAGCACTTCATTAAAAATCAAAAGAAAAATTACAAATTACAAAAATAAACATAATATTATTTAAAACTTGGTCCGCCCCTATTACACATTTACACATTCTTCTACTCTTCGTGGCATAGATTCTAGCAGAGGGTCGATAACCTCTTGAGGTATTTTATCCAAAACGTTTGCAACGTTTGAGGAAGGTACTCTTCTCCCCATAACGTCTCTTATGAATTATAAATCAGGAGATCGGGCTAGCTACGCCAAGATATTGATATTATCTTTTGCAAATCGGTTCATAGAAACTTTTGCAAGAAGGGAAAGGACGTTGACTGGCTGGATGGGTTTTTCTGCTGCTGAAGAAACGGAAGATTATAGGGTTCTATCACCTCATCTATTTTGTTTTGTAGTCTTAGTAAGACTCATTGTTGTAGATTCACGAAATGTTTTCGTATTTTTAAATTATTATTTCATTTTCTACAACGAACTAAAGGATTTTAATACTTTTATTAATCAATAATTATTTTTTGTTCAAACATAAACGTAGGCTGTCCTGGGTCCGGTATCTGTAAAACTATAAGAACATATTTAATTGCATTGGCTACATATTACTTCCTTTTGATATTAATAATTTGCAAATATTGGTGCACTTTTTATAGCAGCAGTATTCTCCATGCTTTAAATTAGTGAATGGACAATTAGTAACACTACAGACGTAATTCTATTTTCAGATAGTCTTAAAGTTCTTTGTGTTCTAAGAATACATGGTTTGTAACCCAATTATTTAAAAATTAATACTTGAGAAACGAAATAATCTCCAATCCTTTGTTGAAATTTGTGACTAGTCTGGTAATTATAGATACTTGGAGGAAAATTAAAACGGATTTGGCCTTTGCAACTTCCCAGATTAATCATCAAAATAAACGAACAATAATTAGTAATCTTCATTATGCGAACGATACGGTGATGTTCACGGACAATATAGAAAGAATGTTGTACAAGATAAACAAAATTTATGTTAGTGAGCAAACGAAACATACAAAACGAAAACCTGACCCTAGAATCGATTCGAGTCGAATAATTTAAATACCTAGGATATACATTGAACTATAAATGGGATCCTGATGTGGAGATTAAGACTTGAATCGAGATAACAAGAGGAAAGTAGCCTATTTTGGGCATTTACTAAGTAACGATAAGTACGCATTGCTACAGCTAATAGTAAAAGGGGCAATTGAAATTAGAAGAAATAATCTTAGCTTCTTCTTCTTAGCACAAATGGTTTGAAATACCATCGCAAAATAGAGAAGTATATCAAATAATGGTCGCTAACCTTCGATATAATACGGTACCGAAAGAATAAGAGATTAATCAGTCCGATACATTATTTTATCAAATAAAATAAACATGTTTAATCAGATTTTTTATAAGTACTAAATTATAAATTAATTTTTGATTTCCAAAAAAATGTAGGTAGGTTGATACGCATAGGTTGAGGTGTTTTTTTTGTAGTTTTCTCATCCACTTTTATCTTCTGTAATCCTTTCTTTAAACGTATGTTTATATGTCCGTTGTTTTTTTAGCCATTAGAATCTCTTCAAAATCTGTTGCTTTAAACTGGTATTGTACATCTTCTATACAGAGAAAAAGGAAGGAAATTAATTTTACCCAAAACTTGGAAATTAGCAGATTTAAAAAAAAATACCGACCTTTTACTCAGCAGTGTCAGTAGGGTCAACGATTTTTAATAATGATAATGCCTTAATTAATATCTCTGAAAACCTTAATTCAACCGAAGTGGCAATACATTTGTGAAACAAACCTTTTTATGTATATTTTCAACACAACCTAAAATCAACAGCACGTAGAATGAGTTCAATACATTGAATAGAAATAAATACCAACTCTGACAATAAAGTTTGGTGAATAGTCCTGTAAAATTAACTTAGATGAAATATTAACGAAAGTTATGATACATTACTGTTCTTCGAAACAATCACCCTCCAAAACTATGCATCGCTGAGATCTGCTATACATGTCCTAGTAACTTTTGAACAAGGGTTATTTTGTGATAGAGTTGAATAGCTTCATCACGTTTCGTTGGATGTCAGCAATATCGTCAAATCTATTTTTTTTTCAATGCGAGTTTGAGTCGTGGGAATATGAAAAAGTCTAGACGATAGAAATCTGGCGAGTATGGTGGATGATCAATTTGCACCTCCCCGTTTTTTTGCGAGGAACTGTTTGATGATATTTGTTGTGTGAGAGCGAGCATTGTCGTAAATAGAAACCATGGATCTTGTTGTATGCACTGGGGTGGTACCTTGCGTAGAAATTTTATGGAACGGTTCAAATTTTTAATTTACCTTGCAGAAAATTACCTTTAGGTATAAATTCCTTATGGATAATGCTTTAACTGTCGAAAAAGGTGTTGAGCATTGTTTTGATGTGTGATTTTTCTGCTCTGGCCTTTTTCCGACGAGGTGATGCTTTTCCGTTTCGTTTCAGAGTGGTACCTAAGACACCGAGACTCATCCTCAGAGACAATACAGTTAAAGAAATTTGGCTTCTGAAGCCCCCAAACATGTCTACTTCTGATCGTCAGTCAAGTGATATGGTACGAGATGACAACACGGTTTTTTCATCCCTAAGTTCTAGGTAATGATTTATCGCGTCGTGCAGATTCTCGTTCTGCAGTTCATCAGCTATCGTGCAAACAGTTAATCGACGATCTTTCTTAAGTAATTTCCTCACTTTCTCAATGTTTTCGTGACGGAGGTCGCAGGTCTTCCGTTACGGGGGTTGTCAGAATCACTATCCCGGCCTTCTCGAAAACGGGCGAACCACTTGAACACACTTCAAGGACACTGTCTGATCTTCATAAACACTAATCACAATTTCATGAGTTTCTTTCGGTGTCTTGCTAAGCTTAAGACAAAACTTTAAATTGATATTTTGTTCGTTCATTTTCCTGTTCTCAGTTATGAACCAACGCACTAAAAAAGCACTTTGTAAAACAAGTTTTACACTCACCGAACTTTATTGTCATAGGTTGTATAAAACCATGTAATAAGTTATAAAATTTGACTTTTAAAATCTTAATTTCATCATCAAAAATACAAGTTCCAGTTAACCCAAGTTAATTAGTTCTAGATCCTATGTTAATTTTTTATATTATTATAAGGTTATATACGTAAATTTTTATAGGTATTTCTGTATTAGAAAATGAACATATTACAAATAATATTTTTGTTTCTATTATTATGATTGATTTTAAAGTAAAGCGATGGCAGTACTGCAGTTATATGGAGCGATCAGAAACGGTAACCACAGAAAAAGGGGTATCAGCAAGGCAGCATTATATCGCACGTGCTATGATGTATCGTAACTTTGGTCAGTAAAAGTTATTGTACACAAGGTTATGCCGACGACATAGCAATTGTCGTAAGGGGTATGATATCATATCGTTCCTAGCCCAAGAAACTCTCAATACCATTGAAAATGTGTATGATGGAAGGCTTCAATGACAATCATGACAAAATTGTTGCGATACCTTTTACTAATCGTAGGAAGCTGAAAATCAAAATTGTTAAAGTAAAAGGATAAGTATTCACCCGATCAGATGAAATTTCTAGCTTTAATACTAAATAAGAAATTTAATTAGAACGCCCACTTAGAAAAAAACAATCTGCAAAGCTACAGCAGCACTATGGATATGCCGCATGCATTTTGGCATATCATAAGGACTGGAAAATGATAAATTGGCTATAAGTTAGTAAACCCTTCACATATAATGGCTTATTGAATTGACGAGGCGGATACATGATGAATCTCCATAACAAATTGAAATAAAACAACACTGTTGGGAGGGTTTCACATTTATTGTTGGACACTGCAACATGTTTCGCCACACAGTGGCTTCATCAGGCAGATGAATAATAATTTAACAAATTACAGGTAAAAGCTTATATACTATTAGAACTATGGGAGGAAGGGGGTGTACAGAGGGGCAAATTATTTGAGAATTTACATATTTATTAAAGGATAATTATTAACTTCTATTTGATCATTTAATAGAATACCTTTTTTATTATATTTATTAATTTCTAGTTCTTCTAACAAATTTAACTTTCGACTTTTATTACAAACGTGCAAAATTTCAAAATTATCATTAAATGTATGTGGGTATTCGATTAAATGATTAGCGTAGGTTGAAGCAGTTTTCTGAAATTGAAAGCATGTTCCTGAATGCGGTCTGGAAAGCTTCGTCCAGTTTACTAGACTTATTTCCCTTGCACGAACAAATCATAAAAGAAGGTCTAATGAGTACAATGAGGCTGGGCTAATATGGCACAGAACATAGTTTTGAACGCTCAAAAATTTTGAACCTGATTAAATAAGAGTTCCATCATCAGACGTAATGACCACCAAATTCGAATTCGTTTTGAGTTTTAAAAATTATTATTTTTTGCTTAAAGTATTGCTGCGACGTGATGATCGACTTAGTTTTAATATATCAACGCGTTATACTTGGACGGTCACGGATAAATAAGAATTTGTCTTGAATTGTATATTTACAGGAACTTACAGACAAGGTTATGATACAATGAATAATGTTCACACGACAAACGTCACAACGACGTTTGCACCCCTCTTCGCGCTGGAGTAGTAGAAGGGAGGAGCTTGATCCGAGTGAGACGGTGGCTAATTTCTCCCTCGCTGAATACCTACAACACTGCCAAAATCATGGTTATTCCGGATTAGGCGCACTGTCCAATGATCGTTAACACTTAATCTCCATCTGTTGAAGATTTACAGCCAGGAATTTGCAGCGTTCTTTAAGCTAGGCGGCACCGGCACAGCATCGGTCGTAAATTATCGTAATTAGGAAGATTTGGGCCCAGGCCCAAACATACTGCCCCCTTGAAAGGACGTAGTCTTTCAACGAAAGTCTATTAATTGTTGATTGGTAGGATGGCTAATTTAGATACTGCTCTCTTGGTGGTCCCAGAAGAGGTTCGAATGGTAACTACTCTTGTTATACCATCTAATCCGTTATGTAATTCCATGACACGACCGGTTGACCATCTCATGGGTGGTAAACTGTCTTCGCGTATGAGCACCAATTGACCTATCTTGAATTCTTCTCTTGTTTGTTTCTTCATCCATTTTCTCCTCAGCTGCAGGCTTCTGAGATATTCTGCTGACCATCATCGTCAAAAATGCTGTCTCATTTGTTGAACATGTTGCCAACGGGACATGTGATTTATCTTGAGGTCTAACATATTCTGCTTAGGCAGAGCCAGCAGTGACTTTCCAATAAGGAAGTGGCCAGGAGTTAAATAGGAGGGATCATTCGGATCATTTGAAATAGGTGTTATAGGACGTAAATTCAGTATTGCTTCAATGTCTACTACTAATGTATACAATTCATCAAATGATAATTTAGTTTCCCCCACAACTCTCCTTAAATGATATTTTGCCGCTTTTACCCCAGCCTCCCATAATCCTCCAAAATGTGGAGACCTATCCAGTATGAAATGCCATTGTACCCCATCATGTGTCAATTTACCCATTACCTTTTGTTTATACATTTTTGTAATGTCGGCTGACAGAACGTATCTATAAAATCGAAAGCGAATTAAAATTGAAAATAACTCTTCTTGCAGTATTGGACCCTTTAAGAGTGCATCGTATAAAGATAATTGATTGGAAGTTCTACAAGAAGCATCAAAAACAAGACGAAACTTTGTTGTAATACTGTATTCTTTAATTACAGCATGGTGTGGTAAATAGTAATGCGGCGCATTATCGTCTATTTTGGTTAACTCCTGCATATGGCCTAAATTGATATATTCCCGCATAAACTCCACGTACTCGTTCTTTAAATTAGCATCTTTTTTAAATTTATTTTCGAGACAAAAAAAGCGTTTTGAAGCTATTCCCCTTGATTCCCCTAATATAATATCATCTTTAAAGGGCAGTTTAACTATAAATCGACCGCTTGAGTCACCTTTAGTATTTTCTAAAAAATGGCTTTCACATGCTTCTTCTTCCTTAGTAAAACTCGACTTACTGTCGCAATTTTCAATTTGCCAAAACCTTTCTAAATTAAATTTCTCATTTGACGTGGCTAAAAGAGAATTAGTAACAATGGTGTTGCTAGGTGCCCAACCGCCTACAATCCAACCTAGTTTAGTCTTTTGAAGAATAGGATTATTATTACCAATATAAATTTTTCCCGCACACAATATTTTCCAAAATGTATCAGCGCCGATTAAAACATCAACCGATTGCGAGACATTATACTTAGGATCGGCATATTTAACCTTCTTTGGATAATTTAATTTATCAAATGTTTGGTATGGCAATGGGTTAGTAATTTTAGGAATTACTAAACATGGTATATTTACATTGAACGAACTGTTTAATGATTTTATTTTTAAATTTGTTGTTTCGGATATTACCGAGGACACATGATTTACCCCACTGACAAAATTTGACTGAGAACCGTTGTCTAATAATATCCTATTTTTGTGCGCTTTATTTTCACTATCGTAAGAGGCAACGACTGCAGTGGATAACAATGTTTCAGTATGATTTACTGACGAATGACTAACTGAGGTAGCAGCCTGTTCTTTATTATTTGAATCCCAACCGTGCAACAAATTGTGATTGCAAGTGTCACATTTTTTACCAAAACAATTATAAATTGAGTAGTTTGCTAACTTTAAGCAACATACGCAAAGATTATTTTTTGTAACACTCTCATGACGTTTTCGCGCTGGCATTTGCTTAAATTTATTGCATTGCGTTATAACATGGCACTGATTATTGCAAATTTTGCAGTACAAATTCGTGGGTTTTGTAGTGTAATAGCTAGATTTATTATGCATATCATGAAGTGGTGTGAGTGCACTTTCAATGGAATCGCATTTTTTACTTAAAAAGTCTATAATCTGATTAAAGCTGGGCAATTCATTTTTATTTAATGTGCGTTCCCATTCTTTCATTGTTACTATATCTATTTTATTTATTATTAGAAACACTAATATATCGCTCCACTCGCTTACAGGACGTTTTAGGGCCTTAAGGGAACGGTAACATTTAGAAAAGGTGTCTACTATTTTTCGTAAACCAAGTCCATTTTCTGATTTACTTGACGGCACTTCTAACATTAATTTTAGATGACAATAAACTATTTTTCTAAGATTGTCGTATCTGTTTATTAGAGCTTCCCATGCTACCACATACTTTTCCTCAGATAAACCTATTCCCTCAATTACGGACAACGCTTCCCCTTCCAATGCTGATATTAAATAATGAAACTTTTGCATCGAATTAAAAGAGCTATTATTATGCACAATCGAAATAAATGATTCTTTAAATGTTACCCAACCATCTAAATTACCTTGGAACTGTTTTATGGAATGCAATTTAAGCAATTCATCTAATCGCGCCATTGACTCGATATACAAATCTTCAAATTATATACCGTCTACGGTTACTATATATACGACTGTATATTATTTTATTTAAATTATATAAGAGGCGAAGATGAGAAATTGGGGATATATAATACCCGCACTCAAAATTTTATATATCCTAAACACAAGACCAAAAGAAAAGAAACAAGCAATCACTATATGGCCATAAGATTATTTAATTCACTACCAGAAGAATTAAAAAAATATAAAAGTAAGGTAAAATTATTCAAAAGGGAATTAAATAAATATATTATAAACATTGAACCATACTCAATAAATGAATTCATAGAACACCAATAAAAAGCGTATATGTACTGACTTGCATAAGGAAAAAAAAGTATGTATATAGATATAAAGGATATTCTGTAAATATAATAGGTATAATAGGTATGTGTATATGTGTGTGTGTGCATACATGTGTGTGTGTATATATATATGTGTGTGTGTGTGTGTTGTGTGTGTACGTATATGTATTAATATATATATATATATATATATATGTGTATGTGTATGTATGTGTGTGAGAGTATGTATGTGTATATGTGTGTATGTATGCATGTGTGTGTGTATGTGTGTATGTATGTATATGTATATACATACATATATATATATATATATATATATATATATATATATATATGTATATGTATATATATGTATATAGTTATTGTAATAAGTGTAGACATATGCATAGCTTAAATAGATATAATACCTGACACTATTTCAATTTGTATGTAATGTTTTATGACACCTTGAAATAAAGAATATTTTGATTTGCTTTGATTTGATTTGAAATTCTTCTAATTCTTTATCATTTTCCTCACTTGAGTCTAACCCATCAATTTGCTCGTAAAGCGATTCAAACACCTTAAAAAGAGGCTCAATGAATGATTGACGTCTCTTTATGAGACTAGAATTTATATTATCACTATTTAACTTATTCCCGTATCTTAATAATTTTGATTTGACGTTGTTACGTTGGCTTATTAAGGACTCTAATTGCGCCATATTATATTAAATCTAATCAATTTAGTTTAATGAAAAAACGAGAACAAAATTATAATACTTATTATAAAAAAAACTACCTAACCAATGTATAATACAGACTAAAGTAAATGCGAGAAGCACTGTTCACTTAAAGGAATAAAAAAATATAAGGGAGTTTGGAGACTCACCGAAGATTTCCTTTGTGGTAGGGTGTACTCTCTGCAGGCGCCGTTTCTGTAGAAGATGCCCAATGGATTGTTACCATGAAGTGGACTGCTCAAGGGAACTGGACACGGTTGCGAAGGACCAATGTTGCGACGTGATGATCGACTTAGTTTTAATATATCAACGCGTTATACTTGGAAGGTCACGTATAAATAAGAATTTGTCTTGAATTGTATATTTACAGGAACTTACAGACAAGGTTATGATACAATGAATAATGTTCTAATATTTACAAAATTTACAATTTTATGTTACGACGTTTGCACCCCTCTTCGCGCTGGAGTAGTAGAAGGGAGGAGCTTGATCCGAGTGAGACGGTGGCTAATTTCTCCCTCGCTGAATACCTGACAACACTGCCAAAATCATGGTTATTCCGGATTAGGCGCACTGTCCAATGGTCGTTAACACTTAATCTCCATCTGTTGAAGATTTACAGCAAGGAATTTGCAGCGTTCTTTAAGCTAGGCGGCACCGGCATAGCATCGGTCGTAAATTACCGTAATTAGGAAGATTTGGGCCCAGGCCCAAACAAGTCTAGTTTAGAGTCTTAAGAATATGGGAAAATTTATTTTAAAGCCGCGCGGAAGTATTTGACAGGTGAAAATTGTCAAAACAATTGGTGAAGCAACTGAAACTGTGTGCAAAATATGTATGATAAGCGCAGAAAAAGAAGAGCAAAATCAATCTTCTAAAAATTATCACGGATTTATTGTTTTTCGTCATTCTTCGGCTTGGTAACGCTTATCGGTTGGGTTTCAATTCCGTTGCGTGGTCGATGGCTCCAAAATCAACTTCCAGTTGATTTGTTTAGCTTAATAAAAGTTATGCAGGTCCTTGGAATAAAAATAGGACAAAACTGCTACGATTTTTGCGACGAGCGCCGCATCCAGTTATCCGAACGCGCGCTGACTGATGCTGCAAAAGAGGCTCGAATGGCGCAGAAATCAAAAAGAAAGGATCAGGACATTGAGAAAATGAATCTGGAGGTCAATTTTATGGCGCATGCATTGCAGACTAGAGAATAATACATTATTTCTATGAAAACCTATGAGTCAAAATCGGGCAAAAAGAAATCTCAAATACGAATTAATCAATAAGTCTAAATCTGTTTATTCCTTAATCTACAAAAAATATACTAGAAAAATACGAGGGCTTTTTGTTTTAAAGTGCTTCATTCCTTTTTTATGAACGTTTTTATACGAGGATTTAAGCCAGAAAAAAGAACTTTTTCAAACGTGCGCCATTTTGTTTAGAATCAAAATTTTCAAAATCCGGCCAGTATTTTTTTAGAATATCCATCAGAGATTCAGAAAACATTTACTTTTTTGTATCAGGTCCATTGCTGTTTCCAGGATCTTTTCGCCCGTTTTGCCCTACGCTCCGAGAGGACCTCCATTTTCTTTATTTTGTTACATTATTTTTGAAAATTTTCTTTAAAAAAAATTGAAAATAAAGTTCAATATTCATACAATAAAGATATAAAAACAGTTTTTTAATATGATTTTTAGATTTTGTTCAAAGAAATCTAGAAAATGACCTTTTTTTCCTAGTCTAGAGTGGCCTAACCCCTTAAGTGACTACATATTAAATAAAGGGGAGTTATTAACTTCTCTTAAATCAATTTACAATTGGTTGGTTTCACAATTTATTCCTAGTTTATCTAGGAATAGTACAGAAAACAAAACGTTTTAATTTATATATTAGAATTGTACATTCAGGTAATGAGGGCGGTCATAATTGGGGAATTACAGATTTCGTCGTTTTCGTTTACGAGGTGTTTTCCCCGCTTTAAATGACGGCTCTTATTACCTGTATGTAAAATCTTAAAATTGTTTTTTTCGGAGAAGTGGTTATACATGATGCAATGTCAATTGTCTATTATGGCTTTTCTGTGTTCTTTTTATCTTATACCAATTTTTTTCCGGTTTGGCCTTGCAGGGCATTTCCCAGTGAAGTGTTATCTTTACAAGATATGTAAATTGGAAAACGCCACTTGTAGACTATGAGGATTGGGAGAGGAAACGACCAAACATATCTTTTGCGTTTGATTAGCTCTAACTAGGAAGTTAATTGATCTTACCAAACATTTGAATTCCTGGGAACGTACTAGTAGTAGGGTACAAGTACAAACGATCCGAACAAGTCGCAATACTGTAAGGATGTCTACAGATATATGACCTTTTTTAATCTAATATAATCCATGGATTTATAATGAGATGAGAATTATAAATCTCATAAAAATAATACAGGCCTACATTTTTTTTTTCATGCAAAATTGTTTCAAGTTTGATAGGTGTCCTATAGTAAATGGGGTGTGCTGATCACGAATCTGTGCTTAGTTTTTTCCAGCACGTCAGGTTTTCAGGAAAAATGTGTTTGAATTTTTTCATAGAAACTGCCAAAAATATTTATTAAAACCATATTTAATAGAAAATTACACTGCAAAATTGAGTTGTTTATTGAAAAATCAATGCAGTATAATCTACGTTAGACAATCGTTGGTTTTTTTTAAATAAAATTGTTCTGTTTTTCCCTCAAAACTGCGTTTTGTAGTTTTCTTTTTGTGGATTTTTGTGAGCGAATCCCTCTTCAAGGCCCAGGAGTAATCAGCCATCAATCTAATATCTCATCTTCTCATCTTCCTTTATGTCTTAATGGAACCTCTCTCCCTGTTCCTCGCTGACAGCTCCAAGATTTACGGGAAACGTGTCAACGTGGGAATTCAGAAAATGAAGTTTGACGCTCATATTGCATCCAAGTTTATTATAATTTTCGACCATGTAGGCTACAATTTCTTTGTAGTTTGGAGACTTGTTATTTTCAAGGAAACCGTCTATGACTTCTACGAAAGGACTCTAAGCTTTAGATTCGTCCTAGGTCTGGAACAATCTGTCCGATTTTAAGGTTCGAAGCTTTGACAAACTGCTTCATCAATCCTAACTTTATGCGAAGCGGAGGCAAAAGAACTAATTTTGGGTCAACTAATGCACCCTCAGCACATTTTTTGTCCCGGTACAAGTCTTTCTCTCAGTTTCTTTCTTAACGTAATGTAAATTTCGTGCTCGACTGCCACACTCGCAAAAAAATCATGGATACTTTGAGAATCCAGACTGCTGACCCAAAAGCATGGATATTTGCTCTAGTACAAAATATCTCACAAGGTTTTTTTAATTTTGTGAAAAACTTGACGTGATGGGCTCAAACCAAATTCACATTCAGAATCAAAGTACCCGTATTAGCTAAGGCACTTATCAAATTCAAAACACCAAAAATCATGCCGGCCTGGGTAATTGTTCAGTATCATAATTATCCAATAATTTAAGTATTTTTAAATTAAACATTTGCTTAATATACAACAATGTGTTGTAAGGCTACAAAGCTAATTTGTTTTTACGTCTTAGTAAGATCCTTCGTAGGAATCAGCGTTGTACATTTACGAAATATTTTCATATTTTAAAATTATTAGTTTACAAGAGTTGTTGGCGGTAGAATGAAATATTTCACACGATAATGATATTATATACCAGTTATTAATCTATTGTCACAGTGGTAAAAAAAACATAGAAAATAGTGTTTTATTTCATCCTACATTTTCAATGATATATACAGGGTTATTCACGCTATACGGCACGGAATATTGTGGCCAAAATACGTGATTTTCAAAAAGTTTCACTTTGGGGATATATGGGGGTCTATTAGGGCTACTTTTTAAAATTACTTTCATAATATACAGGGTGTCCCAAAAACACTAAAATTATCAAAGTTGTGTTTTTTTTAATGAAACACCCTGTATTTTATTGCATTTTTGGATCCTTCGATCAAAATAAGTGTGTGTTTTAATAAGGTTTTTATTACTTAAACCTTAAGGTTTTTGAAATAATTTGAATTTTGTAAAAATGTAACCTAATTTTCATGTTTCAAATACTGAAAAAGTAATTAAGTTATGTACACCAAATTTACACTGAAATGTAACAATAGATCATATTTTATTTTCCAAGTATAATAAATTTGACATCTTATACCGGGTGTAGAAAAATTGGAATTAAACAAATGAGAACTTTAAATGGCTATAACTTCATTTATTTAAATGGAACGCTATATTTATTAATTTATCAGCAAATGCACGTTTTAATTACCTATCGAATGGTATTTATATCTTAAATGTTAAGTCTTCTCGTTTTTACAGAAACCGCCAAAATATTGTTTATTGCACCGTTTTAGTACTTTTAAGTAAAAATTTTAATGTATCTAGTTTTCCATCGTATTTAAAAACGTAAGATAATTAATTTAGTCTGTTACTTTAGTTTAAAAAGCCTGTCTTTTGTTATAGTTTTGTTATTTTGCGTTTTTGTGTTAGATCGTTAGCAATCGTTATTGTTTGAACATCGTTGTTGTATTTAATAGTAAAAAAATGAAAATTTACACAGATTTTCTTATACTGGGGTTTTTATAACTGACACTTCCAATTTCTTTAAATTGGTTTAATAGTCTCTCAAAAATGGCTGGCTTAGGGTGATTTCTTTGGGGAAACCATTAAGTATAAACTCGACAAGCCAATAAACAGTTTTGATGACATTCTCCAAGCATAAAGATAATGCCAATACCCTTCTTCTTTTGAGTAAATCTTTATTTTTTAACAAAAAATACAACAGCGATGTTCAAACAATAACGATTACTAACGATCTAACACAAAAATGCAAAATAAGACAACTATAACAAAAGACAGGCTTTTTAAACTAAAGTGGCAGACTAAATTAATTATCTGACGTTTTTAAATACCATAGAAAACTAGATACATCAAAATTTTTACTTAAAAAGTACTAAAACGGTGCAATAAACAATATTTTGGCGTTTTCTGCAAAAACGAGAAGACTTAACATTTAAGATATAAATACCATTCGATAGGTAATTAAAACGTGCATTTGCTGATAAATTAATAAATATAGCGTTCCATTTAAATAAATGAAGTTATAGCCATTTAAAGTTCTCATTTGTTTAATTCTAATTTTTTACACCCGGTATAAGATGTCAAATTTATTATACTTGGAAAATAAAATATGATCTATTGTTACACTTCAGTGTAAATTTAGTATGCATAACTTAATTACTTTTTAAGTATTTGAAACAGGAAAATTAGGTTAAATTTTTACAAAATTCAAATTATTTCAAAAACCTTAAGGTTTAAGTAATAAAAACCTTATTAAAACACAAACTTATTTTGATCGAAGGATCCAAAAATGCAATAAAATACAGGGTGTTTCATTAAAAAAAACACAACTTTGTTACTTTTAGGGTTTTTGGGACACCCTGTATATTATGAAAGTAATTTTAAAAAGTAGCCCTAATAGACCCCCATATATCCCCAAAGTGAAACTTTTTGAAAGTCACGTATTTTGGCCACAATATTCCGTGCCGTATAGCGTGAATAACCCTGTATACCAAATGAGTAATTAATCTTGTACTACAATAAATTAATTGACCATCAGGGACACTTTCTTTACACTAAACCCGCCCTTGGCAGTATTTAGCAAGGGAAAAAAATACGGGCGACTAAAGTTAAGCTAACAAATACAAATCGCTAGACAGACGCCTTGCAAAAAATATCCAATATGCTTGCTGTATATATTAAAAAAAGGAGCGTACATGTTTGCACAATGGCGAAGTTATTTAGATTACAATTTTGCACTGTAAACCGCAAACTTATTTAATAAGCTTTAGTAGGGGAACTACTCCAACACAAAAAATTATATACAAATAAAAAATCTTAACTAGATATACCAAATTTCATATTTGTTATTTATTAGAAAGGGAATTTACACAACTGTTCATAATTAACATTAAGATTTTTGAATTTCCTTCAGTGATCAGTGGCAATGAGAAATAGAGTATTAGTTCTCACGTCTGTTTTATAAAGTTCAAGGTTAATAAATTCACCAAAGACTAAAATTTTAATTAAACACTTGATTTTGTTTCACTAAATAATTAACATAATTAACATAATAAGGTTTCACCACGGGCTAAGAGAGAATATAATTCATCGTAGACTAATTTTGTTTTTTATAAGAACTTTCAATTGATAAATTTTATTCCGAATAAATTTAACTGAATAACTTCCACAACGATGTAATCGTATCGTTAATAATTTTTATATAGCTGCCTTTTTGTATAAAGGTAGCAAAAAAAGTTTTTTAGTAGGGATCCTTTATTCGATACTCATAAGCTACTAGCGTAGAAATTTTTAAGGGGCTACTTTTAAGGCGTTGGGCTGTAAGTTGTTCATATCTTTAATGCCATTGTTAAATAAAAATTTAAGCATGTTTCAACCGTTAAATCAATTACAGGGTGGAAAACATGAAAGCAGATATTTAACGATATTTTAGATCTGTATTTTTATTGTGGTGGGATTTTATTTTTTGTTATCCATTCGTCTGTGTTTCATTTAATTACGTTCATTATTGGAATTTTTCTTGGGCATAATTATCTCCTGTCCATTTTTTTCCGATGTCTGGCTGATTCGTTAGGAAGGAATCTTCGTTTATTTCATTTTAATTGGCACAGTTTAGGTCTCGTGTTTATTTTTTTTGCTTTTTCCAGAACCTATTTAATAGCATCGACAATTTGTTTTACTTCGTACAGAGACAGCATCGTGATGGTGGAAGTTAAAAATAAATTAAACGAATAAAATTGATACTTAATAAAGAGAATGGTTGCGACCATTAATATTTGGTAATCCATACTTACACTGAATTGAAAAATTCACTGTGTATAGTTATTTGTGTTTAAAGATATTGAATTTTTCAATTCAGTGTACTTTGATTGGATGAGTATTTTAAATTGGGCACTTGTTCTGTTTTATGTATTTATCAGTTTCTGGCACGTGTTTCGTTAATTACTCGCCATTATCAAAGGAGTGTAACATTGAACTGAAGTACAGAAATATATTTATAGGTACATATACTTAAAATTACCGCTCTACTTTTAGTAGTGCTCCAGGTTTTAAGAGATTAGTGGCTGCGGAGGTTTTCAGCCGGTTGTTAATTACCCTTTTCCCGCTTTTGTCCCTCTTTTAGTCTCTATGGCTTTCAAGGTATTAAGCCTTACTCCTTTTGTGTAATTATGGAGAGTCATAATTCTTCTATCGTGTGTTGGTGTGTGATACAGTGTTCGGATATATATGTCTGGTTCTTCTAGTTGTTGGAGACAAGTAAGCTCCAATGTTATTTAATTTGTCATGGTTCTTTAATTTTTTATTGAAATGGGCTTCACCAAATTATTTTAATTAACGTGGATAGATATGATTTTTGTTTTACAAGGAATGTTAAACGATTATAGAAATTTCTAAAACCAATAGGTAAAATGATGATGTGGCCATAATAAAATTTTCCCTATATTTTACTCGAAAAGTATTTTCAATAACAAATTATGAATTCTCTACAATTATTTGTAATATAAATTTCATGTAACTCTAATAGTTTATTAGCAATTGGCAAAAATATCAAAATTTTCAATTTTTTTTTCTCGAAAGTTAAGAACGTTATAATGGGTAAGCAAATATTGATGTTAAACATTTATCAGGGAAGGTGAAAATATTCAAGACGGCTTGTATTTCTTTGGCACTTTAGGCAATAAGGTTTTTATATGAGAGCTTATGTCTTATTTATTGTACAGAAAGTATAAAATCATAAACTATGAAACTGTATCTCTACAACATCAACATTAATTCTGTTCTGATTGAACTTCGTGTCACAGTCACTGTCATTTTTTATAAGTAGGGTGGATGAGTATAAAGTTTTAATGTACTAAACAATTAAAGCATTCTTAAAATATATGCCCCAAAAAAAGTATATATTTCTTTAGCTTTCCGCCGATCCGAGGTGTATGGGGGGATGTGTCAATTGGTAGTCCTAGCTCCTAGGAATCTGGTCGCCATGGAGCGTCCCTCGTGACCGCTCCCGAGGAACGCACGTGTTCATGCGTTAGAGTTTTACAAAAATTGTGATTCGACTGTAGCAACGGTTTTCGCAACTTAAATGAGATGTTAAGGATACTTCTCACTCGAAAATGGGTGACAAAGATTGAAGGGACCGGTACAACAAACATTGGTCGACCAAGATCATCAAGATCGGCAGAGAACGTGGATAATATTAACCAGTTTGTTCGTGACGACAAACTGATTAACACTCAAATTTCGGATTCGGAAACGTGTAAGAGTTTAAATTATGCCTAGATTGTCATTATACAGTATTATGCACAAAGACATAAAACACCCCGATAAAAATCAATTGGTACAAGAATTAAAGCTTACGGATATTGAACAGTGAAATTTTCTTCGGTAAATTGATCTCCAGGAGAGTTTATATAAATTGGCCTCCATACAATTGTGATTTATTCCCTGTGGACGTTTTCCTCAATCTAAAGTTTACCACAATAGACTAATTTCTCTGAAGCATTTGAGAGACACTATCTACTACGAAATGGCAGCCATCACCAACTCTAGCTGCCAAAAATACAATAAATATGATTAATCTTTTCATATAAAATGCATTTAATAATTCAATCCATCAACAACTTCAGTAATTCAACAATTATTTTTCTCCTATACCTTCAAAGGTTTTAAAATTTGCTGCAAATTATTCGTTTTTATCCAGTAATTTTTTTTCACAAACGAAAATATCTTTTTAGAAAATTTCAGAATTTTTTAAATCAAATTTTCAATTCTCTTACAAATTGTCTGATTTTTCTTTGATAATTCTAGCAACTTCTTTTCCAGATTCCTAGAATTTTCTTTTATGGTTTAATTTTTTTTCAACAATTTCCCTTCCAGACTTTCAAGTTCCCAAAATTTAACTAATTTGTTTATTTCCGGAAAATTTTAATTTCTAAGTGTTTTCAGTATTTTTTTAAATAAATTTCTCGATTATTTTTTAGCCTCCTGGATATTACCAATTCTAGCTGTAGTTTTCTAAAATTATTGTATAACCTGGTAGATAATTATAGAAATAAAACCAAAAATATGCTTCAAAATTTTAGTAATAGTAAGAAAATTCTAGAAATATCACAGAAAAATTTTCCATTTCAAAGAGAATTTTGAGGAAAATCCTATAAATTTAAAGGTTTTAAAATTGATTGCATTTATTGTATTTTCTTAACCTGAAGTAGCCATAGTGTGGCAAAACATGTGGTGTTTAAAATCAACCAAATTGGAAAACCGTAAGTCACATTATCTTAATATCCAAGAAATTCAATTAAACACTGAGAGATTTTTCTTCGGTGGTCCTAGCAACTTCTTTTCCAGATTTCTAGAATTTCCTTTTGATTTCTAATTGCTTTCAGCGTTTTATTCTGAATGATTCTAGAATTTTCTATCGATTAAAAAATAAAAATGTTAAAAAAAATTAAGAGTCTAGAAAAGAAATTCCAATAAAAGAAAAGAAAGAAGAAAATTTAAAAATATGAAGTAGAAATTTCTGAAAAGTTCTAAGAATTACAGATTTAGATTCCTAAATGTAAATTCTCACAATTTGTAAGACGAGTTGTTTATAGATAATTATAGACAACTAGAAAAGAAATTGTTGGAAAATTATAGAAGAAATTTTATAAAACTAGAAATAAAATTATTAAATAAATCCAGAATGAAGAGAATTGCCCTCAAAAAACATTAAAATCAAGAAAATTTTATAAAAAAATAAATTGTTATGAACTTCTAGAATCTTTGAAATAAAGTATAAAAAACTGAAAAACATTTGTCGAAAAAAATTTGAAATCAGAAACAATAATTTTTGGAAATTTTTAGAACCCTGCTAAATAATTATAGAAATAAAATAAGAAAAATGCTACAACATTTTAGAAATTCTAAAAAAACTATGTTTAATTTTTGGGAAATTCTTTGAAAATAGAAGAATAAATGCTAGAATGTTCTAGAAACTTGAAAATGATATTGCAAAAAAATCAGAACCCTCAAATTTAGTAATAATTTCTAAAAACCTAAAAGAGAAATTGCAGCAATATCCTAGAAGGCTATAGGAGATATTTGCTATAAATTCTAGAAATCGAGAAGGCTAGAAATTGATCTTTAAAAATCATAGGTTCTAAAATTTGTTACATTTATATTTCCCAAGAAATTCTATTAAATTGTATATTTCTATTTTATGTTCTTAGAGATTCTTAATGATAAGAATGTTAAAAATTCTGAAAATCTAGAATAAAAATTGCAGTAATATTCTAGAGCCCTTTAGAAAAATTAAAAATTATTCAGGGGAAAGTTCCAAATGGAAATTCTCTCATTTTGAAAGATGACTTTAGAATCCTTTATGAAATTTGTGTAAATATACAGAAACATATTCTAATTTAAAATAAATTCTAGAAATCTAGAATTTTATAATCAAAGGTTTTAAAGAAATTCTAATACAAATTGAGTGATTTTTGTTTGGCAATTTCTTTTTCAGATTTCTAGAATTTCCTTCTCAGGTCTCAGCATTTTATTAGATTTCTCAAATATTGTCTAGCCTCCTAAATGTTTCTAAAATTGTTTATTGTTTTTAATTTCATTAAAATTTTGCGTTAATTTCAATAATTCTGGAATTTCCTAGATTTCTATTTTATGTTTAGGTTCTTAAAGTAAAAATGTTTAAAAAAAACTAAAAATCTAGAAGAGAATAAAATTAGAGCCCTTGAAGAAAATTTGATAACTATAAAGGAGAAATTTCTGGAAAATTCTAAGGATTTTAGATTCCCAAATGAAAATTCTCAAATTTTGAAAAATGAGTTATTATTATAATCCTGTAAAATATATGTATGACTATACAAAATCATATTCTGGATAATTTTAGACAACTAGAAGAGAAATTACTGGAAAATTCTAGAACCATCAAAATAAATTTTATTCATCTAGAAAGAAAATTATTAAAATATTCGAGAATGAAGACAATTATCCTGAAAAAAACTTAAAATCAAGAAAAAATGTATAGAAACATTTATAAATCTGGAAGTGAAATTGTTAAAAACTTAAATTAGCATAAATTTAAAAAAAAATAATGATCAGAAACTGTTATGTATTGACTTCCTAATAATATGATTGGGAATAATCAATAAGAATATCGATGTTAACGATAACACAACTCAATTTATTCTAACTAAAAATATACATTTACATTCGATGCACTCAAGCGTTCGCGCAGCAACAAAAACAGAGGCTTATCTGACACCGATGTTTTCGATACATATTTAGAAATATTATTTATTTAACACTGTTGAATGAAAAATTTGCTTCAAAATTTCTAGAAATTTCTAGACCGGAAAAAGAAAAATTTCCCATTTCAAAGAGACACTTTGAATATAGAAGAATAATACGTACAAGAAACCTAGAAAAGATATTGGCAAAAACCTAAGACACATTGTAAGAAAATCCTAGAATATCGTAAATAAACAAAAAAAGGCTTTGCAGTCCACATTTAACGATTAAACCCTAAGTTTGAAGTTAAAGTTTCAAAAACTAAGTTAAATAAAATACGTGTCTATCTTATTAATGAAGAAATAGAGAATTTGTTTTTTAAGGAAGAACTGGAATTTATAAAAACAATAATTTAATAATTTTAACAGATTATAAAATGATTAGCACAGAGAAAGTAGTATTTTTAAAGTATATGTTTTAACTGTTAAAACCTGTAAAATATTTAGGTGTATTATATAAAAGCAAACTATGTAACGGTTTTTATAATTGCAACAAAACCTGTTGAATATTGGAAATTATAATGTTGTGGAATAAGAGAAACACATGTTTTACTGATTCCGGGTGGGTTAGAAATTATCTACCTACACTTAGATTAATATGAACAATGTTTTTATTTTAAGAAAATTTTATTTATTTTAAGACTTTCAAACATAAATTAGGAACACCATTTTGTAACGCTTGGATAAATTCACACCAATATTAAGAAATTAAAACACTTTCGTACTCAGCCTAGAAGCGAACAGCTCGATTTCACATCTTAAAAGGAATCATATTTGGAAGATATTGATATAGAGATGGATGACAGATGTTAACATCTCTGTAATGTTCTGCTTTTCAATTTCCCAGAATCAAGTGCTACCGATATCGCCACAAAAACTAAAGATGATTTCACTTGTAATGAAAGACTTGTTTTGTTTTATAAATAAGGAGGGCAAAAATATAGTACACAAACAACAGGAGGTCATTTCAATCCAAAAAATCATTTTAGCGGATTGTCTTATTTAACATAATTATATGTACAATTACCCTAGATTATATATACGGGCAGATAAAAATCCACTCCTTCAGCAATCATAGTACAACTTTAAAAATGACAAGTAATTGTCAAAACATATGTCAGGAAACTGATAAATTAATTATGGAACAAAACAAGTCTTTCATTTACAAATCCACCCCTGTAATTATGTTCCATCAGGAATGTAGTAGCGAAAGTATTAATTTTAAAGATGACTTCATTGGTGTACAAAAAATCTTGGTACCGCGCGGTCTAAATATGAATCATCAGAAAATTTTAAGATTGGACAGAAGTTAACAGGACGATAGGCCCAGACACCTGAAAGTTATTCTGCAAAATGAACTGGAGGCAGAGGAAGTTTTAAAGACGAACACGAAATACCCCTCCTCGATACACCAGTTTTGGGCGGATCGCACAAAAAAAGAAATGGACTATTTCAAGAAAGTCAAAGGCAAACTTATTAAAAGAACGGTGAAACAAATTTAGCCTTCAAATTTAATAGCGATGTCTCATTTATAGCAGTAGCAAAGCCACGTACCCTTAGAGGTGTTATTTCAAAAAAACGAATGGTATATTACCAAAACTGTGGTAGTATTAAAACTAAACTTAATGATCTCATGGTGTCAGTGAATTGTAATTATTTTAATGTTATTATATCAAAATAATTTTGGTTGTATGATGATACACACATAATTATAACTTATTTAGAACCAATCGCACTGCAAGGTAATATCAGAGGTGGCGGTATATTAATTCCCATCAAAAAATGCTTTTTTCTACTACCCTTTATAAAAAGACAATTTTCGTCACCGAATACTCCAGCGAAAATTTGAGTTCCGTCACTAGTGAGAGAAAATCCCATAACGCTAACTTTCGTCACTAGGGACGAAAGTTACCTACGAATTTTCACCTCTGTCTAGTTGCCTGCTGTCACTATATCGTGTCATTATTAAACGTCAGTTTTTGAATTTGTACTGTTCGTAACTTCATCATATCATGATTTCTGATTCAGTAAGTGATTTAGATCTTTCCAATACTGCACCAGAAATAGTAAATCAAGCTGAGAAACCCTATGTGGATTTATTATCAGAAAAATCTAAAAAGAGGTATGAAAAAATATATGCAAAATTCATGGAATTTAAGGCAGATAATCGCGTAAATTCATATTCACTGTGCTGTTTGCATATTTTGCAAAGTTGTCGGTAAGTAATTTAAATATGATCTGTAGTTTTGTAATTTTTAATTCAAAATAAAGTATTTTTTTATATAATAAAAGTTTGTTAGTATCATAGGTAAGGTAGTAGAAAAAGTATAGTGTTTAACTCGTCGAAAGCATTTTTTTAAGCTCGCGATCATTACCAAACTCGGCTTCGCCTCGTTTGGTAAACTGTTCTCTCGCTTAAAAAAATGTTACTTTCGTCACTCGTTGAACAATATACTATTTTCTACTACCCTTTATAAAAAGACATTTTTCGTCACCGAATACTCCAGCGAAAATTTGAGTTCCGTCACTAGTGAGAGAAAATCCCATAACGCAAACTTTCGTCACTAGGGACGAAAGTTACCTACAAATTTTCACCTCCGTCTAGTTGCCTACTGTCACTATATCGTGTCATTATTAAACGTCAGTTTTTGAATTTGTACTGTTCGTAACTTCATCATATCATGATTTCTGATTCAGTAAGTGATTTAGATCTTTCCAATACTGCACCAGAAATAGTAAATCAAGCTGAGAAAACCTATGTGGATTTATTATCAGAAAAATCAAAAAAGAGGTATGAAGAAATATATGTAAAATTCATGGAATTTAAGACAAATAATCGCGTAAATTAATATTCACTGTGCTATTTGCATATTTTGCAAAATTGTCGGAAAATTTGATATTTAAATCGTAAGTAATTTAAATATGATATGTTGTTTTGTAATTTTTAATTCAAAATAAAGTATTTGTTTATATAATAATAAAAGTTTGTTAGTATCATAGGTAAGGTAGTAGAAAAAGTATAGTGTTTAACTCGTCGAAAGCATTTTTTTAAGCTCGCGAACATTACCAAACTCGGCTTCGCCTCGTTTGGTAAGCTGTTCTCTCGCTTAAAAAAATGTTACTTTCGTCACTCGTTGAACAATATACTATTGTTCGTCAAAAATTATGGCACATTCTGACATAGAGTATATTTTCGTTTTATTGTCAAAAACTTAATATTATTATAGGTGGAGTCTATATAGTGCCAAATTATTCTGCTGATAATTGTTTTAATTATTGTTCGGCACTAGAACTACATAGTTTAGAAACGTTATAATATCAAGAAAACTTTAATATGTGGCAACTATAATCTACCATTTCTTAAATGGAACAACAATGGTCTTATAGCTCACTCCCTCAATACTTCTTATGGAAAAGCTAATTTTATTGTTAATTTTTACATTTCTTTTAAATATTCAAATACATACCATTCCTAATTCGAGTGGGGTATTTTTAGGTTTAGTTTTTTCCAATATTCTCGTCGTAGAAGTTTCTCACTGAGATAAAACTGTTAATTTTAAGTGAACACCATTCGGCGTATGATATTTCATTGCCTCTACACACTGTCCTCATCTACAAACCAAAAGACAAATTTACAAGTACCACTTCTAATCTATAAACTGGTCCGAATTAATGTATGATTCTAATATTAATAAAATTAGTAAGACTTATCTTGAATGGATGTCAGGCAAACTCAAAAATCTATTAGTTAACAAAAAATAGCTCACAAACGCTGCACGGAAAGTGGTTCGATAATTATGAATTTTTTTCGAATCTTCTTGAAGTTAAAAACTATTAAAGCCAAATTTACTTTAGACCCTTGGAGTTTTTGGAAGTATGCTAGGGAACAAAGGAATGAAAATAGTACTCCAATGGTAATGGAATATGAGCAATACAAAGGCTCTAATGGTGAAGATATAGTTAACCTTTTTGCAATTTTGTTCATCTGTGTATTCTCTAAACAATAATCAATATACATCCAACTCAGCATAAATTAGTGACACCATGAATGACCACACACTCACTATTTCTGAAGAAGATTAATTTAATCTGATTTTAAAACAGAAGATTAGTAAATGCCCTGGTCGTGATGGTATATCGAGTTTCTTGTTGCTATACTGCATTTATTCTCTGAATGGTCCTATTTATGAACTAATGTCAAAATCGTTGCTACTAGGTATAAGTGTAAGTAGATGGAAACTTAGCTATATTATACCAATATACATATCTGGCCAACTTGATTTAGTAGAAAATTATCGAGGAGTTTCTCTCCAATCAACCATTCCAAAGATTTTGGATAAATTGGTCGCAGATAGGTTAGCTATAGGATTTTGGCCCGATACAAAAAAGCAATTGACGCCCCTCAAACATTAGAAAAGAAAAAGATTTTATAATTTTTATTGTTCGGCACAAGAACTACATAGTTTAGAAACGTTATAATATCAAGAAAACTTTAATATGTGGCAACTATAATCTACCATTTCTTAAATGGAACAACAATGGTCTTACAGCTCACTCCCTATATACTTCTTATGGAAAAGCCAACTTGATTTAGTAGGAGTTTCTCTCCAATCAACCATTCCAAAGATTTTGGATAAATTGGTCGCAGATAGGTTAGCTATAGGATTTTGGCCCGATACAAAAAAGCAATTGACGCCCCTCAAACATTAGAAAAGAAAAAGATTTTATAATTTTTATTGATTTATTTTACAAACAGATACAACATGATTAGTAATACAGCAAAATTAAATAAATCTTAAATTGGTTGATTGAGTAAATTGTGAAGAAAGGTTATTAGTGCTTTATTCGTCAAATTAAATAAATCTTTATTTATATCTTACCTATTTCAATAGATTTCAGAATTAGTGCACTTAATGACTATTCCTGATAACTACATTTATTTCCAGTATTAAATTTTTTCTTGCTTGTATTGATACAAATTACTCAAGAATTTGGCTTGCATCAATATTGTCACATATTTCGCTTTCAATTGAAATTAGTGATAAAACAACAAATCTTTCTTGAGATATTGTTGATCTCAAATAAGTTTTGATTAACTTCAATTTCGAAAAGGAGCGTTCACTACTAGCTATCGAAGTAGGAAGTTTAAGTAAATTTTTATATAAATAAATTTATATTTATTATTATCAAATATATATGTATTGAAAAATATTTCAAGAATCTTCTTCCCGGCAAATATGTAAATTTTGTCCCCAAAAATTTTAACTTCATCAAACAATTCTGCTTCAAAAATACCCATTTATTCTTCGTCCCTTAAGGAAATTTGCAAACCATTGCAATGATTTTTTAAAGTTACGCCATCTGTACTACAAATAGTATTTAAGTTTGATAAAAAATTAAATTTTTCCGCATGTTGGGATAATCAATCATTCTGGTGTAGAATTAATGACTGTATCTAAAATTAAAAAAAAAATTAAAATCATGTCGGGTCTTATCTCTTGCTTCATAATCGAACATTCTTTTTTTCGTTTTCGAATCGATTTGTCTTTAAATTCGGGAGAAATGTCTAAAAATTCAGCTAAATATTTAACTATTTTTAAAATTGTCATCTGATCTGATTTGATGATAAGTGATTAATTATCAAGTGCTTTTGTTGCGTCATTTAAATGTTTACTTGGAATTTGGAGCATTTTACTAACGACGTTTATCCGTGATAATATATCGTACCAAATTATTATGAAGCACACAAATTCAAAATCTATAATTTTGAAAGCTAACGATTAGGCTTTGCATTTGACGTTATTATCAAAATTATTACTCTCAAATAAGTCAATAAATGCATTCAAAATCTTTTCAATACTAAACCGTAAGGGTTTCAGTGCTGCAACTTTAGACTCCCATTTAGTATCAGATAAATTTTTAGGTGTTATATTGGTATGTTTTAATAAAACATTCCAACGTTTAACCGATGAGCTAAAAAAGTTGTAATTCTGAACAGTAGCGAAAAAGTTAAAAGTTTCTATATTTACCTTTGCTGCATCACAAATCATTAAATTGAGAGTACGTGCTGAGCAAGGAACGAAAAATGCTTAGATATTTATATTTAATATATGTTTTTGAACCCCATTGATTTTTCCTTGCATATTTGGGCCATTGTCGTACCCCTAACCGCGTAGATTTTTGAAATTGAAATTTTGAAATTTTTGAAAGACTTATAATTTCATTTAGTACGTTTTTGGATAATAAAGTTATTATTATAATTATAAAATTGCACTAATCTATGTATTTTTCAATATATCATTTACTCAACGCTATTTTAAATAATTAACTTCTACACTTCAGTAGAATAATGTGTAAAATAGAGAATTTAAGAGAGGCAGAAATGTAAATTATTGCTTTATAAGTAATAAAAGTATAGTAGTTATATAAAAATATTCATTTCGTTTAACATTTAAGAGACCCTCTATCGTGCATAATATTTGTTTATATCAATTGTACAATATTTTATAGCACTCACCTCAAAAAATTATATATTAAAACATGACATGAATGGATAACAATTTATCATTAATGCCATCAGGAAGTTAACAAGGGACAAATCGTCGTCAAGATATTCATTTCAGTCAGTTATTTATTTAGGATGACATATTTAGAGAGAATGCCATGTTCTCTATCATAGGTGTCACCAAAGTAATGAATAGGACGAAAGAAACGTTTAATTATTGACTATGTTATTTTAAAATAATAACTGATGGATACACGCTTTATGCAGTATTAATGTTTAATAATACATTTATCGAGGGCAACACGTCACGAATAGGAGTAAAATATAGATTCTAGTATTTGATTTATCGGTATTCTCTATATAGGTTTGCATTTATAATGTACAGCATTTATTTTTAATAAATATCAACTGCGTGGAGTGGCTCATTATCTTTAACAAGAGCGAGACCCTTGACTGAAAAATTACTGCGGAATAGGGCAGGGAAAACAATGCATACCACTCGACTTAAAAATAGACTAGATATTTTAAAAACATCCATTTTGTTTATATTCTGATTTTACCTGTATATATCTTTTGTTAAATTTAGTAATTTTGGGAAAAAAATAAGTGGAAATTTATAGTGTTTAGAAATTTCTTAATAAAATACTGTCACAGTATAATCCAATATGTTTGGAAATATTACTTGTATTAAATAATCATTTAAAAGAAACTTGAAAGCACAAAATTTTTTAGAAATCAAAACATATGTATAAATATATAATAATATAATAAAATAATTCAATAAACTTTTTAAACTATAATAGGTAGTCCATTTTGAAAATCGACTTTCAACAATTAAAAGCCAATACAATCAAATTATAATAGGTAGGTTTAAATAAGTTATACTTGAATATTCGTTTATTGTTTTTGCAATTCTAATTAAATCAAGAAAATATTTTTATAAAAAATAATACTAAAAAAATAGCAAAGTACCGTTAATTAATTAAACACATTTGAGTATAGATACATGATCAAAGCCAGTCAGTTCCCTTTGTTTTAACTCAATTTAAGGATGCCCAATTAGACTGAGACATACTATCCCTAACAATAACGTTAGCGTTTCTACTCTTATATTTTCATTAAGAGCAGACTTATTTGAGACAGTAATACCTAGACATAAAACCCAATGCTGCGTTAACAGAGTAGTGTGAGACGTAAAGGACTCACTTAGTATGTAAAATTATTTCAAGAAAGGTGTGTTACAAAACAACTAAACTTCCCTATTTGTGTATTTGCACGTTTTTATTAACACCTAATGGCTTAAAGCATTATTGAATGTATACAAGTAATATAATAGTTGATTAAATCAAAAAAGAAATGATTGAATTTAACTGAATTCACTATGTTCTAACCACAAATAATTATTGTAAAAATATTATATAACGTGAAGGCACAATTATATAAATCTAAACAACACAGCAGAGTTAGATTTATATAATTGTGCCTACACGTTAATTATTTGTGGTTAAAACATAGTGAATTTTTCAATTCAGTGTAAGTATGGATTACCACGTAGTAACGGTCGCAATCATTCTCTTTATTTAATTTAAAATGCTTTTACAGCAAGAAACCAACATACGTTGCTAACATTTCTATAATTTAACCTATTTATGTTTAATTGAGGTTTTATTAATTAAATAAAAATGCCAAACAAAGGTTTATATATTATTAAAAATATTGTTTCAAATTTTCCTATAGATATTTGCAATTTATTTACATATTTCCTAATTATACAATTTCTCACATCATAATTAAGTCATATCCATAAGTAATAACTTTAAAAATAATCTGAATAAAGCTAGCACACTAAAATGCTGGCTCTCGTTGCTTTAATCTTTTGAAAACTAAGTGTCGCTTTGAATTTGGTTACGGTTCTGAAATAGAAATTAATTTCGTTTATTTAGTAATAAAAATTCAACATATATTATTAACTCTATGGCATTCGTAACTTAAGATTCACTAGAAACTTTAAAGTAACGTCCACTTATTAAAAAGTAATAGGTGTCTCCTCGTAAAGTTTTATTGCTGCCAATGAATTGATAAAGACTACTTAGCCGTTTGTACAACTTTAAGCAAAGTTTCGAAAGTTTCGAAAGATTCACGGAATAACTACATATCCTCTTTGTAATTTAATGTACAATAGTCGTAAATAAAATTTAGTTGTTCTCGGTGTTTCAAAGGTAACATCATTTCGAGTGGAAGAACATTAATAACTAGTGAACTCCGCCCGTGATTCTTGCTGTCTAAATTTCTGTACGTCTTTCATTAATTTATATATACTTTTAAAAATGTATTATAAGCAAGAAGAACAAAGTTATAAAGAATAAATAAATAAATATGAAAATAAAAATGTTCTGCCTTCTTTATAAAGAAACTATTGAATTCGTTCACTGATGCACTGCATTTATCCTCCTGCAATGGAATATTTTTAGGTTTAAGAATTCACCATAAATGCTTCGGAGAATAGTTGTGATTCTCCGGGTATTTTTATTGCTTTAATTTCATATTTGTTTTTTTAAATTTAATTTAGTTGCGATTTTTTTACTCAGTTGCTTGCACACAGAGTTCATAAAATGGAGGTTTTAACTCATGTCAATTAGATGTTCATTAAACCTTATAAGTTAAGGATCGTTATTTTTGCAGTTCGCCAACCGTCTTACTTTCAAAACCACTTAGTGCTCATTAAGTGAGGTAGGGATTGTCCCACATTCAATCAAATCGAATGATAAAAGTGCTCTTTGTGTTATAGATACTTACAACTATATAAATGCCCATTACATGCTTGAACGCGCAAATTATATATTGATTATTTTTCTTCTGTGGACTAGTCAAACATATAAGATATAAATTTATCCTTTAGAAATTTTTATTTAATAGTTAAAAGTGCAATTAATATATTTGTACCTAAAAAGGTGGTGTCCTCACATGTATAACTATCCAATATTTTTAATAGGATTTTAATTCAGCTTATAGATACATGCCAAGAAAGCTGCCCATCTTCATTATAAATGGACAAATTCTTTAGATGATTATCGAAAATTCAAAGATTTACGCGAATTTTGTAAGAATTTTTATCCGTCACTTTATAATAAGCATTTTAGTTAATTCAACAGAATTTGAAAACTAATCCCCGTGAGTTTTGGCGATATGCGAAGTCCATGCAGAAGATACTGAGCAGAAGATACTGAGTTTGTTGTTGCCGACTTCTTTGCCGAAATTGAAAGTGAGGATGGATCATTACCACCAGCACGTTCATTTCAAGATCAAAGCGCAGTGATTAAAATATTGATTTTATTATTTCAGTGGAGGCCTTAATATTGCAATTAGATAATAAATTCTTCTGTATTTTTACTCATTATGCAAACTAATTCATAAATTTTCTAGTATCTTTCTGTCATTAGGTGTAATTCCGGATGAATGGAAAATAAGCTATATTTTGCCACTTTTTAAATCAGGCAATTGTAACAATGCACAGCATTATAGGCGGGTTTGCATTATATCCGTACTACCAAAAATGCTGAACAAGCACGTTACAGAGTCTGTCTGTTGGGTTTGCAAATATTTTTTGTCTAACTCACAACATGATTTTATCATAAATTTATTGTTATACTCCAAATTTCTATCAGGTACCTTGGAGATATGAAAACAGATTCATCTAAGCCATTTGATAGATTTAATAATTCAATACTGGTTTTAAAATTGAACAAATTGGTTTTTATCTTTCTTCCTAATGGGCAAAATACAATACAATATGTGAGAATCCTCGATGAAGCATCTAGATCAATTAATGCAGACTCTGTGATTCCTTAAGGTTCACATTGCAGACATTATCTTTGTATCCTCTTTATTAATGATATTAGAAACTTTATTATAAATAGTAAAATATTGATGTTTGCGTATGATTTAAAAATATTGAGAATTATTGATACCTTGAATGATTGTAATCTTGTTCAACAAAATATTAATAATCTAAACTCGTTCTGACGCAACAAGAATAAAACTATATCTAATTAATATTAAGTGATTGATTTTCAAAGATTTCACTTTCACAATTGTATTTCTTATTTTTGTCAAAAATCTTCAAAGTCTGTCTGGCATAGGGATATATACCAAAATAATGGCAAAGTGTAAGGGTAATCTACCTGCCCAAGGTAAGCAGACTAGCTGATCTAACGCCAAAGTCATACAAACCTATCAGCCTATCTCCATTCTTACTAAAAACAATGCAAATATTGATAGATAGGCACATAAGGGATGAGATACGGCGAAAGATCCCATCAACAACAGGCAATATGCATACCAGCCGGGAAAGTCAACGGACTTGGCGCTGGACGACCTAAACAGGCTCATCAGGAAGTTAACGGAAGACAAAGATATAGCAATGGCCACATTTCTATATATAGAAGGGGCGTTTAACAACATCACAACAAACTCTCTCGTAGATGCACAAGCAAGGATGACCTAGCCATTACATCAGGGGCCGGTTCGCGGGAGTTGTCTCGGAGCGAGCACAAAGAGCCCTAAACATATTAGACAATTGGTGCAAACAGGAGCGACTGGCAATCAATCCCCAAAAAACACAAATTGTCATCATAAGAAGAGCACTGCAAAGCTTAAAGCCACTGACGCTTGGTGGGACGTGGAGGCCACACATAACAAAAGCCACCAAAAAAGCATCAATAACATTGGACAGGTGTCATAGAATGTGCGCAAAAAATTGGGGACAAAGCCCTAAAATGACTCTATGGCTTTACACTAGGGTGATAAGACCCATGATAGCCTATGGAGCAGGGGTGTGTTAGACTAGGACAATAATAATAATAATAATACTGTCTTATACTAGGACAGGCCAATAATAACTGATAGGACTGTCGACTACAACCGCCCTGATATTATATTAATTAATAAAGAAAAAAGTCATGCTTGATTATTGATGTTGCAATACCTCTGACGCAGAATATCAGCAAAACAGAGGCTGAAAAAATAACCAAGTATGAAAATCTGGCGATAGAAATGAAGAACATCTGGCAACTAAACACAGTAGTAACTATCCCAATTGTAATATCCTCTAACGGTGTAGTCTCACAGAAATTACAACAAAATTTGGAGCGCTGTAAACTTCCGAAGAAATTCTTAAATAATAGCTCAAGCTTAACTGCTTTGCTATTATTCAGATAAAACTAGCTATAAGCTAAGGTAAACAAAACAAACAAATAATAATAATAATCTTTATTGTCCAACGGATATACCATAAAAGGACAAATTACAAAAATGTATAGAATTTTAAAACTAATCATTGTAAAATTATAAATAAGTAAATACAATTAATAATACGCTTTAAAAACAAAAAACAAAGAAAAAAATTCCCATTAAAAAAACTAAATATTTCCACACAAAAAAATAATAATCGTTACAAAAAAATATCTTTACATATTCGGTTGGCATTACGGCACAAATGCGTAATGGGCGCTCTTAATAATACACTTCTATTTGCGATAGGTTATGTCGTGATACAAGACGGGGTACATTGATTTTTGTCATAGATAATAATTGAGGTGAATCAATATCATTAAATTAACTTGCATAAGAACCTTGCACTACAATTTTGAGTACACGTGTTTTTACCAATATTCTATCATACATCCCAATGACTTCGGGATCTGACCCTTCACTACTAATTCTTCAATTTGGAATCTATTTTCCAAAATCCTCAGACATATAACTTTTAAAGTTATATACAGCAGGCTGAGAGGTTCTCTTCTACCTACTATTCGCACCGCCACTGGATTCATTTTTTTTTTGCAAATTGTAAATAAAACACGTGTAACACACTTTACAAAACTAATTTCGAATATCTATTACAATTCATTTTATTTAATTTCAGCGTTCGAGGGAACGGAGGTCCCCCAATTAAAAAGCATAACAGGTATTTTAAATGTCTAGGTTACTTAAAGGTCAAGGTCACTTGAAGGCCATTTGAATGTGAAGATCATTTGAATGCCAAGGTCATTTGAATGTCAAGGTCGTTTAAAGGCCAAGGTCGTTTAAAGGTCAAGGTCATTTGAATGTCAAGGTCGTTTGAATGTCAAGATCGTTTAAATGTCAAGGTCACTTGAATGTCACTTACAGGTCAAGGTCAGGTGAAGGTCACGTCAAGTTCAAGGTCAAGCGCATCCTCTGACCTTGAACTAGACGATTCTAGAATCTCCTCATGACCCTTAAGGTCAGAGGAGGTTTTAGAATCGGCTAGTTCCCCCTACTTCTGCGTTCGGATAGAGATAAACAATTATGCTGTCTAAGAATATCAATGTATTCCGTCGAGTGATCGGGATACGCACCACAGGTTTTAAAAGTAATAAATTTAAGGAATCGCTTTTGCACTCGTTCAATTACCGAGGAACCGGACATATTGATAGGATACCAAATGATTGATGCGTACTCTAATCGGCTACGCATGGGAGCAAAGTACAACACCTTCAGCAATTGGGTATCATTAAAAAACCGCGATATACGCATCAGAAATCCAAGCATTTTAAAAGCAGATTTGCCAACCGTGTGGATGTGATCGGAAAAGGTTAGCTGAGGGTTAAACCAAATGCCAAGATCCTTTGTTTTATTGTCATGAGGAACAGAAGCAATTCCAATTTTATAATCATTAACTACCGGTTGTCGTTTCCGAGTATATGATACCACAACACATTTGTTTATATTGAGAGATAATTGATTAGCGGCACACCAATCAACTATAATGTTTAGGTTTTCTTGTAAAAGTGAGCAATCGTATTCCGTATTGATAGTACTATACAGTTTTACGCCGTTAGCATAAGCCAAGATGGGATACTTTATAGATGCGATTAAACATCTATAGAAATATTAAACAATAACGGTCGTAAAATTGACCCTTGGGGTACACCAGATGTGGATATGAAGTAAGGTAATTTAAACCCGTTATAGTACACATACTTCTTACGACAGTCCAAGTATGATGCTAAAAAGTTAACAATATTAAGAGAAAGTCCGAACGAATAAAGTTTATTGAGTAAGATTTCATGATTAATGGTATCGAATGCTCGCGAAAAGTCGGTATAAACAACGTCGACTTGTCCGTGCTTATCAATCGATTCACAAATATGTTGCGTGTTGCCAAATTAGTAACTCTTGATCTGCCAGTACAGAATCCATGTTGTTGTGGAGACATATAACTTATCACATGACTGTAAATAATTTGATAAATGATTTTATCAAAAACTTTCGTTAAGTTTGAAAGAATAGACCCTGATCTATAATTTCCAATGTGGTGTTTGTCTCCTTTTTTAAATATTGGACTTATTACAGCCGTTTTCCATCTCTCGGGAAAAATCATATTTTTTAAAGACAAATTATAAATTATGGACACCGTTTGGCAAATACGTATTTGCAATATTTAATCAAAAAACACGGAACGCCATCATCACGACATATTTGTGAATTACGGAGCTGATTTATACTATTTACTCCCTGATTTTCTTGAATAATGGGCATCACAAGGGTTTCGCGGTTATTAAAAGTATCATTGATATTATTTACCGATCCTTTCGCTTCAGAAAGCTTGACAGGTTTCGTTAACATCTAGATTATTTTCAAGAAACGACCAATCTATATTAAATAGGTCTTCATAAATTTTAACATAATTCGCTTTTTTAAAGTTGAATCTTAAATTATCATTTGAAGGGAAAGAACATTGTTTACTATCATGCATAAATAAATTAAAGGTAATACATAATGCAGGGTGGTGGTTATCCTCTGTCACCATTGGGCAGTCATCCCTTACAACGATGATAACACTGTTAAACTTACATAAAGTCAGGTCTAATAATCTATTGCTAGAACTGCGTACGTTATTCAGTTGCTTTAATTTGACAACGCAAAAAGGGGTGATAGGAGTCCTGAGCAGTACACAAAGACTACCATGTCTCAGTACAACATAAGCCCTAAGCACCACCCTAATAGCAGCCCTAGAAGCTATCTTGAATATACCACCATTACAGATCTTTAAACAAGGAGAGGCCAGGTCCGTATCATTTAGACTGATGCAAGCAAGTATGTACTGTACAAAACCCGATACAAAGATTTCTGCCAGTCTAACCAAGGACACCACGGTGTTCCAAGCAGTAGCGTTAGCTCTTCACCACCGCACAAGAGAAATAGCAAGACAAGACACCTAAAGTAGGTCAATTGCTATATTCTCCGACAGCCAGGTGCTACTAAGAGCACTAAGCTCCACATAGGTCAAATCTAAACTAGTGTGGGACTGTATATGTGCTCTTAATGAACTTAGCAGTCACAAAATGTAACAATCCCAATCCCAGGACACGGAGGATATCCAGGGAATGACAAAGCAGACGAACTGGCCAAACAAGGCTCGTCAATAGCAGTAATTGGCCTGGAACCCTCCTGCGGAATCTCCAAACCGCACTCAAATGATCCATATAAAAATGGGTGCAGACACAGGCTTAAACCTGATGGACGAACTCACAGGCAAAACAGTTCCTTAAGTAAATTATTTAGCCAGTGTTCATATATGTGTATAAAAAAAAATTTAAAGTATTATCAATCAAACATGATTAAAATTCTAGTACTTTATATTATAAGCCTTGATTATTTTGATATAGTATACTTATTACTTGTTATTTTGTTTTTCGTGAGTGCTTATAAATATCTCCTTGCTTATTTGAACTTGGAATAAGAAACGCCTGATGACTACTCCACTCCTTTGACTCACAGTTCCGTAGTTTCGGTGTCATCTTTCTTATGGAACGGGATCGTTACCTTGAACGAACCATATTCTTATTCAGATAGGACATAAAAGATTTCTCGTTGGTTTTAGGATCCAGTCGATATATTGTATAATGCAGGTACGACTATTTTCGACTCCATCTATTTCTTCTTCTTCTACATTTTTACCGGTGCTTAGTATTATCTTCTTTTTCACCTTGGTTTTTTTAAATCCTTCTGTCCATTTTGCAGCTGTTTGTTTTATTGAAAAATTTGAATTCGTTGAGTTTCTTTGATTTAAAACATTAGAAATATTTGGCGTTTTTTTGGGACATGTATTTAACACACTTGTGTTCAGCTTGACTTTTGGTGATAATATCCTGTGTAATAATTTGTTCGCTATTTTGGTGCGCCCGAGGTTGGTTTACTTTTAGTTTGTTTACCTCTAGGCCTCTTTCATGTTCAAGATGATCGACTTTTTCGGTAAGCTAATTATTACATACTACTAGTTATTGTTGTTTAACAAGCTTCTTCAAATTCAAGTTGCCTTTTTTGAAAGTCTAATTTTCTTCTTCTGGTACCCTCTCCTATTAGTGGGTGGAATATTATTGTTGGTATTTTCACCTTATTTACAATTTCGCGGAAAAGTTCTAAAGCTGTATTCAAACCAATTTCTCAAATTCCGCAACTACGAAAATCTCCTTCTACTAATGTTCCGTTTTCCCTTTATTTTACCCTGCATGATCATTCTGAACATTTTTAATCAGTGTTTCCTTACCGGTACCGCGGGAGGCTCATTTGTTGCGTATAAAGCTTGACCGATTATCTAAATCGTATAATTTTCGGCATATCAAACCACATTTCTGGAAGCGATGATATTCTAAATATCTACATCACTTACACACCTCACACCTATGTGTTGAAGAAGAATAATATGTTGCCAAGGTTCAAGATATTATCAACGAAATTTGGTCTTATATTTATTTAACCACAAAAAATATTTATTTCGGCATTACTATATAAATTCTCGATGCATAATGAATGCAAATTATATAAAAAAGAATATACAATGTAGGGGTGTAACGGAGCACGTTTTATTTTATCGCATTCGTACGTGTTGTGAATTTTTCCTATTCTCACTTTACTTCCCTGTATATCTAATGTAATAAAAAAATGAAAATTTTAAATTGAAAGTGTTTATATATATATATATATATATATATATATATATGTGTATAATATATTTACTATCATTATTTATCCTCAATCCTGTACAACTTAAAACAAAATAGATTTCTGTTAGATAAGGAAAATTTGATAATTATTGTGTTTATAAATTAATATTTTTTTTTAATGCGATAATTATCTAGAAATAGCAAATAATGTTATGAAAGCTGTTGCAGATTTATTATCCAAATTTTTTTATGAAAAGTAAGGAAAATTAATTAAGTAGATAATAGAGTAAATAACTTCGATAAAAGTTTTAAATTCTAGGCTTTATGCTGCGTATACTATACGTTAAAAGCTTCATTAATAATTAAAAAAGAAAGTTATAATCTTTCCTAATTCGCACATTCCTTTGTTTTATAAATAAAATGTTAAAAACAGTTTGTGTTCAACGGACATATTCTTAATGGATGAACAGTTTTAAAGTATTTAATGGTTAAACTTAGTAAATCATGTTAAGTTTTATGAAGTACTTAATGTTTTTAATAGTTGTATGTTACTTTTATTTTTATCAATTCATACTTACCGTTTTAAATAGCACGACGTATAGTTATTTCTCTTTTATATCATAAATTTCCTTATTTGTAATATTAAATTATTTATTTTTATAATAATAATAATGTTTATCAATATTTTTAAATTGTTTATTTTTCTTATGTATATTATGCTATATATTTCGAGGAAATGGTATTCTAATTATTGTTCGCAATTGTATTATTTCTCATTAACTACTTATACAGATTGCAAAGTTAATTAAGTTAATCAACTCTAATTACAAGGACTAAACAAACAGCCGAGATCCGACTGTGACTCATCGCTCTACATTGGTGGAAGCAGACCCAACTTCCGTCTTTCATTTCATTCTGTCTTGGTCATCGAGATAAACATTAATTACTATACGGTTCTTAGTACAAAAAATCATGAGTCACAGTTAGCTATCGTAAGCTCGACTATAGTGCTTTTGTTTTATATAAATTACAATTACAGTAAGATGTCAGATGTACGATTCCTGTATAAGATTAGTGTAACTCAGTTCAATTTATGTTATTTCTTGTTATTTTTAAGAAAGTCGTAGTTAATATTTGTTTATTTATTTCTATTGTTTTAGTGGGCATTGTATAAGTGAAATGCGAGTGATGTAACATAGATGTCACTACTAATAATTATATTAAATATTGTGGCAGCATTTTTTAAAAACAGTGCCACAAGTATTAAATCTAAAGAGACTATATAATTGAGGTCAAAGAAGTGTTTATTGTAGACCTGCACTGTTTGCATAAATTATGTATTTGCAGAGAAAACCAACATTACTTCATTTTAGAAAATAGTTCATAAATAATAAATCAAATTAAAAAAAAATTAAATATTCTTTATTTCAAGGTGTCATAAAAATTACATACAAATTGAAATTGTGGTTTCAATATTAATTCTAGTTACACTGTGAATATGTTTTAGTATATTACACTTATTATTATAATATTTATTTCTAATAAATAATAAAAAAATCATACAAAATTCTTGTTGAAGTTGAGGAGATAAAAAACGTAAATTTAATATTATTATCAGAAACTCGAATCAGATATACGCATGGATGATGAATATCAGTAGATAATATTATTAAGCAAGTTACCGGTGGAATTAGCAGGGAATATAATTAATTTCCTACCGGATGCGAACAATTAATACGACTTCCTCGTATAGTTAAGGTTGACATTAAAGATAAATCTACCATAATTCGCAATTTGAAATATCTTCAAAATTTAGAATATCTACGAGAGTGGATCAAATATAAGTCGGAATTTTTTATTTAAGTGTAAGTGAAGTGTTGTGCTAATATATTTAATAATTGCAACACAATGGTATTACAGTGTTTATATCTAAAATTAAATCTAACTTATTCTAATCAAAACAACCCGTCTAGAAAGTAGGGAGTTCTTGGAAAATAAAACAACCCGCATCTCTTAAGAGGAATTGTATCGCGTACGCATTAAAAATCACGGCACTAAAAGCCTCCTACTACTACCAAATTCCAAATTGCAAGAAACTGATTTAGAAAGTAGATGCATGTAATCATGATAATTATGTATATAAGTAAATGCAAAAATAATGTTCTACTTTCTTTATTTACCTAAAAAAATCATCTACAACTTTTACTAATCAAAGTTTAAATTAAATTATACTTAAGACCTTTTTCAGGAATAATTTATACGTTTACCCCCCACAAATTTTGCGACAATCGAATGCAACTGCTCTACAATATACTATTGACAGATTTTAGTAGGCTTCTACTGTGATTTGATATGGATGAAATAATTTGTTTTAATCGGCACACAAACTTTGGACTTGTTTGCTTTATTTCTAATAGTAAGTTAGGTTCCGTTTTTCTTTCGCAAAAGTACTGCGCACATTTCTTGTGATCTCCAAAAATGTGATGTATAGAATTGTCAATATCTGATTTTAGAAACAACACTTTATTTTCCGCATGTGCATTATTTCTAAAGTCAATCTCTCGAACAATTGCCCGACGAAATCGTAAAATGGATTGCAATAATTTTACGATATTTTATTGGGAATCGGGTGTCTTTTGATAAGACCTTTAATTTATTTGAAACATTTCTAAGGAGATGGTTATAACATTCAATTTTTTCCACTGTTGGATTTTTGTAGGGCCGTGCTTCTAGTATTTTTTTATAAGTGTTACTGTCACCATCAGCAATCATTGTGGCATACCTAATACATTGCATTTTTTCGCTAGATTTAAAACCATCGTCTTTAAACAGATGCAATATTTATTTTTTACTGCGAGCTACAATAGTTTACCAAACTTGTTTACCACCCTACTATAGCTGCGGCCCCTGACAATGAACTATAATTTTATTTAGAAGAACGTTTATTCCAGCAACCATCCGCAACTACAGTCACCAGAGGAACTCCGTCCTTATCAACATTTCCTATCTCTCTAGCATAATCTGCTTCTTGTTTTTCCGCTTTCGACATTTCAATAACGGATGCTTTTTCCCATCCATCGCTTACAAAATTATGACGTTTGTTATATAAAGTACTTGATATAAATGGCACTTTAAAGACGGAAAATAACTCTTCCATCTTATAAAATCCACAACCAATACTCATTGCGCCCTGAAGTGGCTCGTTGTTAATTATATTATCTTTGGAGGTATGCAATAAATGGAATGTTGATGTTAGCCCTTTTTTTAGTTCTTTAAAACAAAGTGAGATGTTTTAAATTGCAACCATACTTTTCTACATGACTTGCAATCTGAACTAATTGATTGTGATTAGACATTTGAATATCAATTACTCTTCTATTTTCTAAATTTATTGCTCCATAAATGTTGCCTTTTTTGTTAGCTGTGCATCAACCAGGTTGATGTTGAGGGATTAATTCAAGGTCACTACTGATACTTGAAGAAAGATGATTCCTCAATTGGAAGAAAGGTATCATTTGATTGTTGAGTCACCTCCAAGGAATCGCTGCTGCCACTTGAAATATCACCAAAAGGAATGATGTCGTCCCTACTTGTACTAGGACCATGTTGATTAACATTCGCCAAGAAGTCGACAGTTGTACCAGGTCGGGGTTGAATGTTATGTAAGCAATGGAGGTTATCCTTATTTGAAATGTTTCCAGTCTGATTGTTCTCTACAAGAAAAAAAAAATTATTACTACTCTTGTGAATATAACATTTTTTATTTATTGCGCCCACACATTCTGTGTTCAAATGTGCCACTACTTTGCCAACTACCGACAGCTACTTGATCCACCATTGGCTTTTTGTTCATATCTGTTGTTCATTCTTCTCTCTGTTTTTTTCTGGTACATCCATATCTCGGTAGCTACTCTATCTACCACAGGTTTACCTGTATAAACGACTTCTTTATTCTTCTTCTTCTATATTCTTCCTTTTTCATGCCCCTGGCGGCTCAATCGACCGCCAGATTCTTGGCATGTCGATTTCCTCTTTTTTATTCTTTCTTCTCTCTCTTCTTCCTGTACGTTTATGCCACTGGCTGCTACTCGATTCACAGCCGGAGTTTTGCATGCCCGGTTATTTCTTCTCCATGCCACCGATAGCTACTTTATCCTTCATCAGTTTTGGCATGACTATTAGCCACTGTGCCTCTACTCTATTCTCTTTATATAGAGGTTTGCCATCGGAAGTCAGCCCAACTCCTGTGACTCACACAGGCAATCTAAATACAAACATGTAACCTGTCTCGGTTTCTCTACTGATCTCATGAACGATTCAAAATCCCCTAAAATTTAGATTAATACTTTAATCTGGTCATCTCGTTAAAACTGTTGGGCCACTTCAGCCCAGCCAGGAGTAGATCGCCATACGCTCTATCTTGCTGTTTCTGCGAATACGAACGAGAAAACATAATATGTTCTAAACTATCTCTGCCGCTTCCAAAGGCGCAGTTTTCAGTTTCTGATCTCTTAACCTTTTTCAAATATTTGCCGAAATTTACGTGCACCGTCATTAATTAAGTAATTAAGAAGAACGGTGCCTTATTGTACACATTCGGAATATCCAGTGGTGTAACTCCAGTCGCATCCTTCGCGAGTTCGTCAGCCCTCTCGTTCCCCATAGTCCCTAAAGGTGCCTTAGTCAATTGCAATCTAACCGTTTTCACGCGCGTTTCCCTGAATAACATCCCTACCTCTACTATCAATTCCGTTGACTTGTGCATCGATCTAAATACATGACTTATACCATAGTCCTTAGCTGGGTGTAAGGCAGTTTTTACTCCCCGTTTTCAATATCAATTTTAATTTCCCTTGATTAATTTCCTCCTTGCAAATTGCTTCCTCCGTTAAGATAGTCCTATATGCCGACGCCGCCCCTATCGCCATGATCCTCTACGTCGATCGTAGTGTATTAATTTAGTACTCTTAAATTGTTTCCCTACACCGCCGCATCATAGGTAATGGCCGTTTCAGTCACCCGCGATTTTTGTGCTGTTTTCCGCGCTTTATCACATACGTACCCTACGTGTTTCTAACAATTTAATTTTTCATCAATTACGATTCTCAAATATTTCACACTATTTGCACAACAAATCCGCCGCCTTGCCTTTTTTCTCAAATTAGTGAAGTTGATTTTAACGCATTGATCTCTAATTTAACCGTATCGCCCTAATTTTTGATTTATTCAGTCTAATTCTATAATTCCGCGTAATCTATTTGTGCGATTCTACTTGACAGAAAACCTCTCGTCATTTTAATTAAATTTACTGGAATATATAGTCCACCTATTTCATTGATAATAACCGGCCACCATGCGTGGTCGAACGCCCCCGCAATATATAGTGATACAACCGCGCAATATTCAACGTCCCTTTTTGCCGCGTTTGCATAGTCAATTACTCTTTCCACCGCATTGTACTGTAGATTTCCCTTTCGTGAACCCGAATTGATTTTACACCATCCCACCTTTATTCTCTATATCATAGTTTATTAACCTCATTTTGCTCGCCGTCCACTTTGGGAATATGTTTTTTCTAGAGCCCCCATCTTAATTTTACTTTCAATCTATCGCGAATTTAAAACAGCTATTGCCCCCTCTTCACCATCTTAATGACCCCTAATTTTCTCTGAGTCTTCTACTACTCCGAGCGTGCATGGAAGTGTTATGCGCGGTACTGCTGAATGTGTTGGAGGTGATTGTCAAGAGGAACGGAAGACGCCTATTTGGCTCACTAATGCTTATTGCCGCTCGTAGTACCATCTCTGATCATAAAATACAACTAATCGTTGAATCTTTCGTCTTACTTCACAAACTATTGCTTCGAGAAACGACAAAGGCATTCAATTTGATAAAATTAACTAAATGCGTTAGAAAAAGAGCGCACTCTGAAAAGTATGTTTTTTAAGGATAGTCATACTCAGAATTAGACGATGTGAAAGTGATAATAGGGTGACAAAAATGGAGCGTTGAAGAGTTTGCGCGCCTTATTTTCAGGCAAAATGCTAACTTGAATCACGAGGTCGGTGCGGCGCTGTTTTCCTTCCATTTAATTTTATAACCTACAAATTTAACTATCCCTCAATTATTCATGTAATCAGCATAATACTACACTAAATTATACAGTGTTAAGTAAAGTTAATTATAACCTCAATATTTGTTTACGACATCCGCCCAAACCCCGCATGCACACACCGATATCCGTTGAACAAATAGTAAGAATAATTTATATATATATATATATATATATTAAATAAAACTAGTAGAATTATTCCTTTTATATACACTGTTAAATGTGTTTCGAATGACCATTGTTAATTCGCGGTTTCACTGGTAAAAAATATATCGTTCTGATATTTGTTGATTTGACTTGAAGTGTAAGTTTTGATTTGTGTTTAACTGTTTCTTTGTGTATAAAAATAGATGTAGTCGTTGACTGTTCGATTTATTCTGCCTAAATATTAACAAATTTGATATTTACAAAAGTGGGGAGGACACATCTTATTGGCTAAATATAACATATAATACAAATTCCTAGAAGTGCGTCTGTTAACGGACACGTGCATGCCTACACATAAATTTGTCATAATTTGGGGTTTACGAGTTTACACTACCCCCTGGCGCTTAATGACGTCGTGCAGATTTACAAGTTTGACGGTCAAATTACAACAGGATGTAACCTTTCTAGGAACGACCCCTTAACATGCCGCCTCCCTTGAAATCTATTAGATTTAAAGAAATGAATAACGCACATTAATTAATGAGTAAAATGCACACCCTTCCGAACGCACGTTTGTACACTCCGGAAACTGTTTTTACTGACACTACGCGTATGACGGCATCACTACCCTTATGAACTTCGATAATCCGTCCTACTTGCCATTTGCACGGTGGTAGATTACCGTCCTTTAATAACACCATTGTGTTAATTTGTATATCTTCTCCGACGCCTGTCTTTCATTTGTACCTTGCCTGCAATTGTAACAGGTATTCTTGGGACCACCTTTTCCAAAAGTGTTGTTTCAGTTGTTGTACGAGTTGAAAACGTGACAGTCTATTAATAGGTACATCCAGTACGCTTGGGTCAGGTAATGAGGTTATCGGACGTCCAATTAAAAAATGGGCAGGGGTCAAGGATTCTAATGAATCGGGATCGGTGGAGAGAGGGCATAAAGGGCGAGAATTTAACACCCCTTCAATTTGTGTCAATGTTGTAGATAATTTTTCGTAATTTAAATTCGCGTTACCAAGAATTCTTTTTAGATGAGTTTTTACTGATTTGACACCTGCCTCCCACAGACCGCCAAAATGCGGCGACCTTGGGGGAGTAAAGTGTCAATTAGTCTCTTGTTCCGATAGAAATGCTTGTAAGTTATTTTGAATTAGTTGGTTCGATAAAAAAATAAATAATTCCTTTAACTCCTTATTGGCTCCCACAAAGTTGGTACCGTTGTCGCTATACATGTTTTGCAGGACACCCCGTCTTGATGAAAACCGCCTAAATGTCGCGATAAAAGCATCAGTTGTGAGACTTGTAACAAGTTCTAAATGCATTGCCTTTGTTGAAAAACAGATGAAAACACAAAAATATGCCTTGTGTAGACTAGCCCTCCTTGATGCATTTGATTCAATAAAAAATGGCCCTGCATAGTCTACACCGCAATTGTAAAATGGTGGAGTTAAGTTTACCCGGCTAGATGGTAGATTTCCCATAATTGGCGCAATTGATCGTGGTCTTGCCTTAAAACACTGAAAGCATTTTCTAACATACAACTTACATGCATTCATTCCCGAAATTATCCAGTATTTAGATCTCAGTACAAACAATAGCGTTTGTGGGCTACAATGTAGATTACGTATATGTTCATGTTTAATTATGAGCTTAGTTAAATTATTATTAGGATTTAAAATTATTGGATGCTTCTGATTTTCATTTATTGTCGCATTATGCAAGCGACCTCCCACTCTCAGCACACCTGAGTTATCTAAAAATGGATTCAATGTTAGAATGTTGCTAGTATTTGGAACTTGTTTTGAATTTGACAACCTGTTCATCTCCGCACTAGATGACTCAAGTTGCGATAATCTAATTAAGGTAGTTAATGAGTTTTTAAGTTCTAATACTGATAATGGTCCCTTTAACTTATTTGAATTATTTGCACTAGTATTATTTGTCAATGAATTATGTTTGAATCTTAAACAATAAGCAATAACATGATTAAGATTTGTTAAGCTAGAGAATTTATCAAATATGTTAAAATCTAAATTACAAGCTACTAAATTACAAATATGTACAGACCTAAGTTCTAAATCGTTATCGCTTAAATTATCAGGAAGATTTATAGATTCTTGATTATAAATGGTATCAGATGATAACCAACATGGACCATACCACCAAAGTGTATTAACACTTAGATTTACAGGATTTTCGCCGCAAGTAATTAAATCCGCGGGATTGTCATATGTGCGAACATGGTGCCAGTTATAAGGATTAGTTAGGTCATTTATTAAAGTGACTCGATTTGCAACAAACGTCTTCCACTTATTACTCGGCCCCTTAATCCAATACAATGTAATAGTAGAATCACACCAAAAATAAACTTTATTGATATCAAGTTCAATGTTGGATATTAGTTTTGAATATAATTTTGATAACAACAGTGCTCCACATAACTCTAGTCTTGGGATTGAGATTTTTCGTAACGGTGCTACCTTTGATTTTGAACAAATTAATTTAACACTAATACTACCTATGTGATCAATTGATTTTATGTATATACAAGCACCGTAGGCAGCTTCGGATGCATCGCAAAAACCGTGCAATTCAATAATTTTACTATTTTTATATAACATGTGTCTAGGAATTATAATTTTGTCTAAGTGTTGCAAATCTTGAACATAATTACTCCATTGCTTAATTATGTATTTTGGTAATGACTCGTCCTAATTCATTTTTTGTTGCCAAATATTTTGCATATTTAATTTTGAATTAACAGGCGTAATTAAACCGAGTGGATCGTACATTGTTGCTATAGTTGAAAATATAGTTCGCTTAGTGTTTGCTAGAGTTGTCTTAATATTATAATTATAGTGAAACGTGTCTTGTTTTGGATTCCAGATTACACCTAAAGAATTATTAATTGGGTCATCTGACAATTGCATTGTTAATAGTGTCATCGTTTTCTGACATTAACAAAGTTTCATTTGAAACCCACTTATGTAATTGGAAACCACCACTCTTTAAAATATTAGTGATTTACAATGATAGTGATTGTGCCTTTCTTAACCGCTCACTGGGCGTTAAATTCATAAATTTATCACAGGAGAAAATACTATGATCAACCGAGCAAATTGTACATTTTAATTTGTATCCTGATACATATGTATTTGAAAATTTAAGTTTTTAACTTTGTTAGGTTTCCTTAATTTATTTTGAGTGAGTGATTCCAATAAATTGCTCCTATCCTTTATAAATTGAGAAAGGTTATTGAATGTATGTGTTTTATATAAATTTAAATGAATTTCCCATTGGCGCCTTGTTCCCGAATCTAATTTCCGGCTGATAATAAATATTAGAATGGAATTCCACGATTTCACAGGTTCGCCAAGATTGTTTAATGATCGAATGCAACTGGACATAGTATCATGCAAATTTCGTAGCGATTTAGCACATTCTTTGTTTATCGGTGGATAATCTAACAATGACTCAATATATTTATTAATTGTTAATTGTATATTTTCAAAACGATTTCTTAAAATTTCTCATAATTTGCTGCTGTCGTTTCTATGGATTTTATTGTGTTGGCTGCATCTCCTCGTAAACATGAACGTAAATAATAAAAATTTTGTGTTGTGTTCAGAGAGTCGTTTGAATAATTTAAAGATTCAAATGTTTCATTAAAACAAGACCACTCTTCATATCGACCATTAAAATTGGGCAAATTGAAGGTTGGTAACTTAATATTTACATTTGGTGTTGAGGACACGCTACCATTATTATTTATGTTATTTGAGTTTTAGTTCTTAATTTTAAATGAATCTAAATAGGTTTCAATATCAACCTTTAATTTATGATAATTGAATTCATATTCACGCGACGCTTGTTTATTAATGCGACTGATGCAGTATTTTCAGTCTTGTTTAGGCTTGACACAAATTGAAACGAGTTAATTTAGGAAAATGGAATGACTTACTGCAGATAGGATTTGATAACTGGATGGACTTCGGGCATCTACGTCTCGAACCCGGTGAACTTCCTGCAGTCTTCGCTTCGGTACAATGGAGTTTCGTTTAGTGTTGACGGTAAGCACACAGCGGTGGACGCCCGCTTGAATTCCAACGTTGGCGGTGGACGCCCGCTTGATTCCAAGGTTGATTGATGTTTAATTGTTTGTTTAAAAATTATGTTTATGGACAATATGCCGCTTACTTTTCACACAACTTCTTTGAATGTCGAATTAATAATGAATTATCCGGTTCGTTTGGACCAATGTTAAATGTGTTTCGAAGGACCAATGTTAATTCGCGGTTTCACTGGTAAAAAATATATCGTTCTGATATTCGTTTTGATTTGACTTGAAGTGTAAGTTTTGATTTGTGTTTAACTGTTTCTTTGTGTATTTACTCGTTGACTGTTCGATTTATTCTGCCTAAATATTTACAAATTTGATATTTACAAAAGTGGGGAGGACACATCTTATTAGCTAGATTTAACATATAATACAAATTCCTAGAAGTGCGTCTGTTAACGGACACGTGCATGCCTACACATAAATTTGTCATAATTTGTGGTTTACGAGTTTACAGCACTACCCCCTGGCGCTTAATGACGTCGTGCAGATTTACAAGTTTGACGGTCAAATTGCAACAGGATGTAACCTTTCTAGGAACGACCCCTTAACATACACACGGCGGTTAAATAGTGTGAAATCCACTAGTAAGTGGAATTAATAAGTTATGAATATAACTTGATTTGAATAAGAAGTACCGACATGATTCATGCGGATAAAAATATTGACATTAGACAAAAGATCCAATGATTAAGAAAAGTTGTAAATCTTCACAAAATTTTCATCGACTAATAGCACAGTTTGCTGTTAATAAGCTTTCGATAACTCAAGTCTACAAATAATTGTAAGTGGTGCACAACGGTAAAAAACTGAGGCGAATATTTGTGCTTTACGTGAGCTGATACAAACTGAGGTAGGGATATCGTACGGGAGTGCTCAATCAGTTGGGTTACTGAAAATTGTCGGCAAGGTTGTTCTCGTTTACTGACCGAAGATCATAAAGCAAACCGTCTTGCTGTCTGTGGAAAGATTTGGCGCGATACCAAGCAGGGTGTCACTTGTGATTATACGTGGGTGCATCATTACACCCCAGAATCTAAACAAGTAACATATAGTGGAGACAATTTGGAGAAGCTCCACCTCGAAAAGCCAAAATTCAACTAACTGTGAGAAAAGTTCTTGAAACTGTTTTTTCGGATGGGCGATGTACAGTCAATGCTTAATATTATTGCAAGTTTCTTGATGAAGCCAAGCTGGTGTGACCCGAGAAAAAATAGAGAAAATTCATTAAGAAATATAGCCCTGACTTGATCCCCTGTGACTTGCTTTGTTTGGTCCACTCAAAGATAAATTGCGAGGACGCCGCTTTCAAAGTGACCAAGATGTGGAATCATTTGTGAGATATTGGCTGAAGACATGACTGGCGACATTCTTCGATTATGGTATCAAGAGTCTTCCACTTCGCTGGGAAAATATGTACATAAAAGCGGACACTTTGTAAAAAAATAAAACATATGATTTTTTACAACAATACATACATACTTTTTTAAAACTAAATTCCGGTTTAAATTTGATTCACCCTCCTAAAAGACAATAAGCCAGGATCTTACAACCAGACAAACTCGAAACGAAGTGAAGTAATTAAAGAATTTAAATATTGTAAATATAACTGCGAAAATATTAAGCTTAGATAATTTACAATTATAACAACATTGTAATGACTTAGATATTATTTTACTTGCTGAAACAAATTCTAATTCCCATTATTTTAAATTACCAGAATACAACATATTAAGAAGATGTACTGACATAGGAGGTGGTATTTTTGCAGCTTGAATGAATTTAGAGGCAAACTTAATCTCTGTGTCTTATAAAATATTACCTAATATTAAAACAGAGAAAAAAAACGAAAATATTTTCATAAAATCTACAACAAATGAGTCTTATTAAGACTACAAGAACAAATCACTTTTGAAACAACTACTTTTCTAGCTAATACTTCGACAGACATTGAATGATACAAAAATAATTTGCGTATTACAAAATAGCAAGGCTATCAAAGCAACACTAGTTTGAACGTATTTCTTTCTGTAAAATGAACGAATTTTCTACAACGTAAAGGACTTATATATTTTTATTATAATTAAAACATTAATTATCGTTCCCTGTCAACAAGTGCATCTGGCCGGTTTCTATCTATTTCTGATCTCATCAATGTAGAGCAGTTGAAGACTGGGAAACGGATTTCATTATTTACAATTTCCAGTTCTTCTCTTATGTCTTTATTTCTTATTCTGTCTCGTCTCGTTACTTGTTTTACTGTTCTCAGATATTTCATATCTATTGCCTATAGTCTACTTTTATCTCTCTTTGTTAGCTTCCACGTCTCACTTTCATATGTCAGAATAGGTCTGTAAATTGTTTTATATTTACTTATTTCTACTTATCTTTTTTTGTTATAAAGTATGTTATTTATTGCATTATACATTATTTATTGTGTTGTTTATTCTGTTGCTTAATTCGCCTTCCATTTATCCATCTTCTGTGATTTCTACTCCTAGGTCTACTTCTTCTATCAAATGTTGTTCTATCTTTATATTTATATGTTTTTTCCGATTTCTTACTAGCATTACCTATGTTTTGTTGTAGTTTATTTTCATGTCATATTTCTTTAGATCTGTATTCCATACGTTCAGGTTGTGCTGCATATTTCTTTCATTTTCTGTTATTACTACTATATCCTTGTATCCTATATTTGTTTTTATGTTTTCTGCTTTCATACTCTTCATTATTTCATCCATATATATGTTAAATAGTGTTTGGCTTAGTCCTCCTCCTTGTCTTAGTCCATTTTTCTTTTGAATGTTCTTGATATTTGCCCATTGTATATTACCGCATCCTTTTATGATTTTGTAGAATAACTTTTGGTTTTCCTTTGTGTTCTTCTCTATTGTCTCACCGAACTTTTCCCAATCGCTGGTCTTTGCTATTCTGACCTTGTCTATTACTATGTTCCTCTTTTTTTGTATCTTTCGTAGTTATTATTGTTTTTGTCACTTAAGTACTTTTGCCCTGCCTTTTTCTTTTCTTGTATCTTTTCATGTATGTGCTCTGACCACCAAGCTGACTGTTGTTTCTTGTTTGTACTCTTGTGCCGCCTCAATTATTTTGTTCTTTCTTCTTTTTTCTGTCACCACATAATCTATTATAGATTTTTCGTTCCTACTTATTACTTCTCTGGTGTATTTGTGAATCTCCTTTTGTTTGAATAATGTATTCGCTATTACTAGATTGTTCATTCTACAATAATCTAACATTCTTCTCCCATTATCGTTTATTACGTCTTCCCTATATTTTTCTCTCATCGTATCGGTGTCTTTTAGAACTTTGCCGATTCTGCTGTTGAAGTATCCTGTTACATACACTTCCCCAGTGGCCGCTTCGGTTGTTTCGATGAGCTGTTCCCAGAAAACGTATTTGTTGCTTGCTAAATCGTCTTCATTTCGTCCATGTACTATAATTATTGTCCTGACTCTTTTGTTTTCTATTAATATTAATCTTAACATTCTTGACTATATTTTTTGCCATATTTCTATTTGATGTTCTACGTCTTTGTATATAATGCAGTCTACTCCTTCAGCTGCCCTTTTATTATTTTCTTATTATTTGTGTACATTCCTTTTCATTTTCTTTTTATCTCTGTTATTGTGAATATATCTGCACCCATTCTTTTGAACTCCTTTTCCAGCTCTTCCTCTTTGCCATTTATACTACTTATATTCCAAGTTGCTATTCTCCTTATTCTGTATTTATCTGTTTTGTTATTTTTTATCCTTTTTTGATCTCTTGCATTTGTTTCAATTTCTGTTTATGCGTACCTTATTTTAGTTTTTTGATCTATTTATCTGACTCCCTGCTACTAAACTCTTCTCTTGCTCATTTCAGTTTAATTGTTCCCCATTTATTATTATTTTTCTGTAGCATACCCTTATTCTGTTACCTTTGCTCTTTCATCTCTGGCTGTACTTCTAATTTGTCTTTGTACTTCTCTCTCTGTTGCAATCATATCGTTGTCTATAAATATATTTGTGCTCTCCAATTTACTGCTCTTGAATTCATTATTTCTTCTTTTTTCTCTCTAGATTCAATTTCTGCTACTAACATCTACTAGTTTTCCTTTTTCCAATTTATTAGCCTTGACTACTTTGGCTTCTACTTGTAGTGTTTCCTTGCAGAACTTCTCTACTCCATTCTTTATGTTCTCTTCCCTTATATTATGTACTTTTATCACGATGTTGTTTCTTCATATTTTCTATTCTATTCTAGAGTTTTTCGTATCTCTTTTCCATATCTTTTTTATCTTGCTCCTATTTATCCTCTTTCCTTTTCATCTCCCCCCTTATTTCTTTTTTTGTCATCTCTTCCTCATCATTTCTTTCAATTCCTCCATACCTTCTCTTTCTGTTTTCTTGTCGCTTGTCTCTGTTTTGTTCTGCAATTTGCTTTTATTTTCCTTTCTTTCTTCTTGTATTTTCATTTGCTTTGGCGACCGTAGACTCTTTTTGCTACCTGTTCTCTATATTCATTCGATCTGCCTATTTTCCTCTCTTTATTCAGTTGTGTTCTTTTCGCGATTTGTATTGTTTTCTTTTCATTTATTTGTTCTCTTGTTTATTAAAAATAATAATGATTATATAATTTTTTCTAACCTAACATTTAAGCGATGTTCATTTTTAAGCAAGCAACTTTATGATCGTTATTGTGATCGAGTTTAATCCTATATATAAGGAAATCTGATTCAATGTTGCTACTAACTATATCGTAGTAAAGAGTTTAATCTGACAAAAACTGTGAATCCTGATAAATTGGAAATATCTTCTAAAGATTTTTAATTGATATTGCTTAGTAATAATTTCAGTGTGAGCTGTGATGGGATTTCTGATTATGTTTTTATTAAGGATAATTCTTGCTTTAAGAAGGGTTAATTTTTGATGTGCTTCTTTGCAGTCAAGTATACCTAAACTTTTAAATAAATTAGTAGCTCGTCAGTTAGCTTTTATGCCTAAAAACATAATTTCTAGTCAACAATACAGGTTTATGGAGGGAGAGTCAACAGTACGAAATTTATTAGAATTTAAGAACTTTGTTATATATTTCTTCAATGAGCATAGGTAAGTAGGTAATATTTATACAATTTTTCGTAAACATTAATAAATCAATCAGTTAACTTAAGGCATAAAGGCTTCGGATCTATTCATACCTACAAAGCCTAAATTCATAATGAAGAACTAGGGGTGTGTGAAAAATGATAAAGGTAATGCTTGTTATGCTCATTTTTTATGGAACCGAATGTATACGTTTGTTGATAATGAACTGCAAAGTTCGAAACACGTATCAAGAAACAGAAAAAAATGGAACAAAACAAGTGCTTTTCTTCATCAAACTGAAAAATGATAAATGTAAAGCAGTTAATTTTAGTATAAAGAGGAATTATATCTATTTTGATTACAAAATTTTGAATGTATCTTTGGAACGTATCTCGATATTTTCGATTTTCTGTATTACTTGGTTCTGTACTTTACAATAATAAATAATTTAATGTGGAACCTCTAATTGCTTTTTGTTATAGTTTTATTCATTTGATAAGGCTCATAAATGTTAAAGTGTTTAAATAGTTTTATTTATATAAAAGAAAACTTTAATAACCATAGTATCACTCGAATTGAGAAAGTACAAAGAAAATTTTTAAAATTTGGTATATACGAATATTCTCGCTTTCTGAACATATTTTCATTTAAAAGTCCGTAGAATTATAGCGCATATTATACGAATGAACAGATATTGAATGAAACACTGTTATCTGAATTGAATTTTAATATTCTAGCAATATCTTATCGTACCAAACAATTACATATATACAAAACAATAATACTAACTATTGTTTACAGTTGCGCCTATTCAACATGCAATTACGTAAATATTTATTCAATGATAGATTAGCTAAAGTAGTTAGTAGTGTCTTTAAGATGTTAAATTCGAGTAAAAGTCATTAAAAATAAACGCAGAAATTAAGTACGGTTATCATTATTTCAGTTTACCTTTAGAATATATTAAGATTCAACTTATTAAGTCATTGATGTGTATTAAGTTATATTTACCTTTAACAGGATGTGAATATTTGTTGGGAAATAAAGTATTGGCTAAAGTTTACTACGAAAATCCCTAATAAGAAGAAATATTAAAGTACGCAAGTTTTAATGGCGGCTGTTGCTGGAAAACTTCGTGGGAATTAACGGCAGCGATATTTTTAGTTATAGAGAGGATTATTGTAAGTTCGGTATTTCCGTTAACACGGTTGTATATAAAATAAATAATTTATTATGAATTATATCTACTGTTAATACTACCTTTACGTACATATAATTCTTTAACATCAAGAAATGAGTGTATGGAATAAACTAATTACGTAGGTTAAATTTTAAATTGCTCCGGCATGACAATAACATATGATTCTGTTCTAAATCTACTAAAATAAATTGAGTAAATCCTATCTAAAATCGAAATGTTAAAGTATATTATTCGAAAAACAATAGACGCAGCATATACATATTTCGAGTAACTTGCTTTGTGCCACATTTCAAGCATATATTAATCTGAACGGATTTCGCAATACCTGTATTTTAACATAAAGGCTTATTGTATTTCACAAGATTACACAACGGTGATGTTACGCTCCTATGTAGCAAGTTCAAGTTTAATTCCTAGGTTTAAGCGTACGCCAACAATATAACAATTCACATGCCATAGTTTTATCCTCGCCCTTTGTGGCCGACGTTGGGAATGCTTTTCCGCAGTTCCATTTAAAAGGATTTTCGTTTTGCGCTTATATATAACTTAAGAAAATATCTTTCCCGGAGTACAGACATTCCCCGTCACTCCGCCAGAATTGCTCATATTTCTAGCTGACGTAAATTGTCAATATCAATACGTACGTAAAGTATGGTAAGTTTAAATAAGTGTATTTCCTGAAATTCTTTATTGGTTTTATAACGTTGAGGCATTTATATATTCTTATAATAATTTATATGACGTAAAGCGGAATTATTTATTGAATTTGGTAGTTAAGACAATAACTGGATAACAATATAAATATACCTACTGATTAGTTTACTAATTAATCAAGATTAATGTTTTAATGTACAAAATACGGGAAAGTATTTTGAGCATTAAAAATATGTCCAAATTTTTTTCAAATGAAATTATCCCTTTAGAGGTCTAAATTAATAATTTTTGGAAAAATGTGAGTAGGTTATGTTTTGAAAGTTCTTGAAAAGTTTCACAAACAAAAGACAATATAAATATATAAATAGATTTATAAATAATCGACATGAATTCTCAAATGCTATAAAAACTATAAACAAGTCATCAATCCCATTAAATGCCGACATCACAAGAAATCCTTTTAAAGCTCTTCGATAACAACTTAAAACTTTTACTTCATGTTTTATTGAACCATTTTCATACATATATAACAACTTTTTCCAGGAAGTACTTAAATGAAGATACTCAATACTCCGATGCACATAATGCCTCTTAACAGTTGATAAAAAAAAAAACTTAAATATACCTTTAAATGTAATAGCTCTGTAAAATCGAAAAGGAACAGCACATTAAAAATTAAATTACAAAGAATTGATTATTACCCAATATAGAATAGGTATACTTCATTTTCCAAAGGATCTTCTCCAGCATCTATAAACAGGGTATTTCATTTCTCCAATAATAATAATATGCTTGTGGTTATGACGGTTTCTATGCCAGTTGGTATATATTTAGAAGCATTTATCTAAAAATAATATTTATTGAATGTATAGCAAGGACGAAGATATGACATCCAAGGTATTTTAACGAAATTGATGTACTGATTTAAAGAGATCATACAATTATTTGCACAGTGCTTAGGCCCTAGAATCCTTGTAGAAAAGAACTTCGAGACCTATACTAGCCATTATATTCCGAAGATTGTTGGGTACTTAAATAATGATATTGATCATCAACTCCTTTAAGGAAAATTAGCACAGAGGGACTAAAGTTACAATCCTACAATTTCTATTTTGACTCAACCAGTGAGCAACGCTTACCCTGAATAATCTATTCTACACTACTCCAAAGTGGCGACGAGTGGTACTATTTACTACTTAGTGCCATCAATTAAGTCATTAGACATTAGACATTAACAAAAGAAGTAGATGACATAAAATCTAATAATGCTGTTGAGTTTTTTTTTCTTTACCATAAAATAATTAAAAAAATGATAGTAAATGTAATTTTTACAATAACTTTAAAATTTAAATCACAAGACTTGAAGGCGGAGTTCACAGTGCAGTGTTCTTGCACTAAACTTATTATTTCCTATTATAACTGACTATAAATATCAGCAGGCGATTCTTGCCATTGAGGCAATTTTTAACATTACTAGTACCTATTTCCAAATGACATGGAACTGTTTTATGATATTGGACCGTTTTAAATAATGAATCCCTATTCAATAATAAATATTGATGATTAATGTTTTGCAAATAGACTGTTACCAGTACACCCCGAGATAGTCCTAGGTTCGTTATGTTATTTTTGAATAAAGATAGTCCTAGATAAATTTCTGGTTTTCGATTAAGACCAAAATAGGACTCAGTAGAACTTTCTCCACTAGCTTGCCTAACATGCTTAGCAAGGTGATAGGGCGGTAGTTCGATGGAAGTAGCTGACATTTCATCTTGAGAATGCTCACCATGGAGACCAGCTTCCAGGCGGAGGGAAAGTGTTCCAAATGCATTACGGCGTTAGTTATATTGAATAGCCTTATGGGCGAGGTTTTTAACCATGGCAGTAAAAATACTGTCAGTTCCTGGAGCTTGACAGATTTTGAGCTGTTTTATTAGCTCGTTTAGCTCTTCTAATGTAGCCGGTTGAATATTCCACTTGATGTTGTTGTAGGTCCCTGGCTTCGATATTAAAGTCGACATTAACGTTAGGATTAAGGGTGAATTGACGCTCTAGAGAGTGCGCAAGTACCTCTGATTTGTCAATATCGGTGAAAACACCTAATAGCGCTTGGTTCGCGGGACTTTATATTATGAGCGTCCGAACAATCTTCCAAACAGATTTTGGGTAGAGGCGACGTTCCCAGTGGTTGTTCTTAAGATGACCCATTCAATATTTGATTTTTATAATTCTGTATTGGCTAATGACTATGATGTCATATGTGTTTCCGAAACATGGCTAAATTCTGATATCACAAACAATGAATTTATTGATGATAGATATAATTTGTACCGTTGTGATCGTAATCAGTCGACGTCTACCAACTCCAGAGGTGGGGGCGTTTTTATGGCAGTAAAAAGAATTTTCACGTCTTCCTTGATTGTCGTCGACTCTGATGATCGAGAAGAAATCTGGATTTCTGTCAATGGTAATAGTATAATTGGCTGTATCTACATCCCTCCTGGATCCCCTTCGGAGATTTATGCTGGACATGTTTGCGCATTGTCTGACATAATTGATCAACACCAAGAGTCCGATATACTGGTCGTGGGTGATTACAATCTACCGCATGTGAAGTGGACTATGGAAACTGATTGTGTCGGCTTTTTACCTATAAATACGGATAGTGAAAGTGAGCGTCTCATGTGATGGATTTATGAGTAGTGGTATACACCAATTTAATAACTATATTAATTGTTGTGGAAATGTATTGGATCTCGTGTTCAAGATTCATACTCTAATCATTCTAATATAGGTCCAGAAATTAAGGTGACCGATAGCATAAATTTAAATTTTTTGCAATTCACAGAAAAAGATATTATTGAATGCTTATTGGAAATTAATGTTAATGCTGCACCAGGTCCGGATGGAATACCTCCATGTTTGGTAAAAGCATGTGTATCTGTTTTTTCCCTACCTATTAGTTTACTTTTTAACCTCTCAAGGATGGTTTATTTCCATCTCTTTGGAAGCCTTGTTTTATTGTCCCAGTCGTTAAATCTGACATTAAGAAACTCGTACCTAATTACCGAGCGGTTACCATCCAATCATGTATTCCTAAAATATTGGATAAATTGGTTGCCCCAAAACATGATGCTTAGTTTTAAATCTTTAATTATCGAGCAACAACATGTATTTATCCCTGCAAGGTCAACGGAATCTAATTTGTTTTTGTATACTAACTTTATTTATGACACTTTTGAGGAAGGGGCAATGGTGGACTCTATTTATACAGACTTTAGTAAGGCGTTTGATAGAGTCCGTCACCTTGCAGGAAGACTTAGACCATCTTATGATCTGGTGCTGGCACAATGATCTTTCCCTAAATCTTTAAAAATGTGAACATATACGTTTCTCAAGTAAACTTGGCATTTTTTTGCCCTATACATATTCTTTGGACAACCATAGGTTGGACAAAGTTGATACTATCAAGGATTTGGGTGTGATTTTTGACACCAAACTTAATTTTAGGGAACATATTAGCTTGGTTACAGCAAAATCACTAAAAATTATTAGCTATACGAAGGATAACCTTAAAATTTAAATGTATTTGTATTTACATAACCCTATATAGTGCTTTAATAAGGTCAATTACTGATTATTGCTGTAGAATTTGGTCTCCCCACTACCAATACCATATTGATAGAATTGAAGATATACAGCGTAGAATGGTCAAAATGATTTGTTTTCGAAGAAACGTTTTTTATGAACAACTATGTTTTACTTCTGTCTTATCTTGGTTTACTCCCGCTTTACAAACGTAGAATTTATTTTTATTTGTGTTTTGATTCATTGATTGTTCTTCAATTGTGTCATGTATATCGCTATATCGCTAAGGGTTCCGAAACGCACGGCGAGGTGCCAAAAACTTCTTCACAGTGAATTTCATAAGACCTGGTATGGCTTCAATTGTTCACGTAATAATATGATCATACATATTAATTCTTATTGGGAGTTAATTTAAGTTTTTGGCATCTCATTAAAAATAATTAAAAGAATGTGCCAAGGACAAGACAACTTAATTGTAGTTAATATATTTATTATTTTTATACCTATTAATTTGTTTACTTATTGTAATTGATATTATCTTTACTTCTAGTTGTTTTTTTGTATTTATTTGTTTTTTTTTTTTTGTAATTCTCTAATGCGTGCTTTTAAATTGTATCCGTAATAAATGACTATGACTATGACTATATCTGACTTTGGGCGCGAGTCTATTGAATTCCGTCCGGTGTGACGGGTCGTGTATGTTCTGCCACCCGCGGCGGTAGTTTTCTCTGCAATCAGAGACTTTATCACGGTGCGAATGGCCAGAGGATCGACCTGAGAGGTAATTCTACTGACCATGGACTCGTTGCTAGCCGAGAACATGGTTGTGGATAGCTTATCGACTTGGATAGCTTATCGACTGCTGCCTCAAGGTTCTTTTTAGATCTGATGATCTTGATCTTTTCTTTTGTATTTGTGCCAATTCGTAGTTTCATTTTGCCCAACGCAAGGTACAGATTAACTGGGTTATGATCGGGGGACAAGTAATCAGTTGTGCAGAGATCACTACTTACGCTGGAGAGAACGGCTATGTCGAGCTAGTCACCTCTGTGTTGAGTGACCGGTCTTATGTCATGCCTTAAGTCATTGAGGAAATCGGAAAGAGGATTTCCGTTTCTGTTAGTTACCCTGGAACGTCAGGGCTTTTAGAGTTAAGATTACCAGCCATGACGTGGGCAGTTGTCGTCTTTGAAACTCCTTCTAGTCTAAAATTCGATCTGAAGCTCGCAGTCTTCTTGCACCGCAGTTTAGTAGTGTTCACTCCGCCACGGGGTGGTTGCCTGCGCATTTTACGCAGATGAGGCTCGCTCTGCCATTGGCCTAAGCATAACCATTTTTTTGGAAACGGTGGCACTGATTTGCCGTCGTTAGATTTACTTATTGGTTCAATTTGTGCCGCTAACGTACATACATTAATGAGTTGAAAAACTTTTTTCCCGGCACCGTTATTTTCGATTTTCATGTTTACTAGTACGTACGCGTGACCGTCGCCGCTTTGTTGATTAGATTAGTTCTGTATAGACATCCTTATACTAGGACTCCTACCGACTAAAACCTATCCTCCTAGGTCGATCGATGTTGTGTCTAGTCCAGGATCAAAAGGTTTTTTCTAGTTTGGTCTCAAGAGAAATTATTATAAAATTATAACCTTATTGACTTATTGGTCGATGTATAGTTTTTTTTCGGGTTTCATTTTTATTTTAAGTTTGTCCAGCATCGGAGTGCTGTACTCGAAGTAGTTATGTAGCACTCCGATGCCGGACAAACATAAAATAAATATGAAACCCGAAAAAACCATACATCGGCCCATGTATTTGACATTTACGACCTCCTTATCTCATGAATTACACAAATGGATTGTTGCATCATAATTTAATAAGAACAATATACAATATAGCGGCATAATGAAATATCCTAAATCATTCCTTTACTTCAAACCGAAGCAGAAGAAAGAATGTTACCATTCAAAATAGGAGTGCCTGAAACTGAGTGAAAAGTGGTATTAAATAAGAATTTATAACCAAAAAATGTATTTAGAAACCGATTGTTTTTAAACCAAAAAGTCGAAATAATGTAAATTTTTAATTAAGTCTGGAAGCAAACTCCAAATATTATATAATATAACAATATTCTAAAGGTATTATATTAATCGTATAGTATCTAACAACAGGTTTACATCATTTGAATACATAACTACACTACTAAAGAAGTTCTATGTTTAATAGAAGAAAAATACAATCAAATGTACCATTCAGATTTTCAAATACTTTCAAGAAAACTGGGTGGAATTCTAAATGTTCATATATTTTCTTAATTAAGAATACTTGCGACCTAATTTATAGTACGCTAGTCTACTCTTAGCCTACCCTAATAAATTATATATTATACTATCGTAATCTCTACCTATCCTATAAATTATCTATTATACTAGTATATTCTCAATTTATCTCACTAGTTTATACCTGTAGTTTCTAAATGAATGTCGGGGTTTTAACGCTTTGTAGTACTTATTACGGAAAACTTTAAATCATAATTAATTAATACATGAAATGAAAGAACAACTCAAACAGTTCTGATTGTTGGTATGTGCATGCGCTAGAGGACGCTAGTATCAAAAGTGGCGAATAGTGAATAGAGAGCTATTAGTGTTTTCCAGTTAGCAAAAACTGTAGATGGTATCATCAGTTTGAAAATACCGACTATCTTTGTAGTGAGAAGAGTACTGGACAAGCAAATGTTTCTGAAGAGAAAGTCGAGTAAGTAAAATGAGTTCAGAACGTTAGCCGTGAATTAGCATTTCCCGTGACGACTGTTTGGAAAGTTTTACAGCAACAGAAACCTAAGACCCATGATTGAGGCAGCTATTGCAACAATTACACAACAAACACTAAACACTAAAAGGTTACTGTATATTTTTTAAGTTGCAGAATTTATTAAGAAAACTAGTTTTAAACTGTTAAAAATATAAAATAGTCTTCATTCATTTTTTCTTATATAATTTACGAATATAAAAGATGAATGGAGGGGTGAATCTACTGGATAGCTTTATGGAAGAACAAAATATTCTTCAAATAATACAAGAGTATTATCTATTGTCTTTTAGATTGACGTGAGTAAATTCCTGGTTACTCTACAAACGAGTTCATTCTAAGAACTCAACATAATGCAAATTATTGAAATAAGCCCAATTTCTTTCGTAACTTGTGCAATATGAGATGACCTAATACTAAACTTGGTCGCAATAGTAATAGCTTAGAAAAAGAAATTGAGAATAAGAAAAAGCATATAGCACAGCTAGTGGAAGTTCACGCTGACCCAATTGGATATTGTCCAATTATTGAAGGTAAGAAAATTAGATGTCTGCTACCTAACTGCAAAGGATTTACTAATACCAAGTGTGAGAAGTGCGGTGTAGAATTTTGTCTAAATAAAATCATGATTGTTGCAAGCAATTTCATATGTATTGTAGTATCATAATATGCACTCAATGCGAAATGTTTCCATTTTGTTACTTATCCTTTTAATATTTCTAATAAAATATATTGTTTTCAATTTCATTAAACCTTCGAGTTTTTATTTGTGTTTATTTAAAAAAAGTCATTCATCCACACAACTGCTTCTCGTGCTTAACCACTAATAGCTACTATTATATAACTGAAATCATCATTACCCCAATGGAACGTTCCTACCCTTATCGTTTGTTTAATACGCTGGACCCACAAATTATCGACACTAAGAAAATAATTAATGTAGAAACTGCAGTATAGACTAGTATTTAATAAATTTTATCTAGTTTAAGAAAATAATTATTTTAAAATTGAATTGTATTACAAGCTACAATGTTATTCTTCGTTATTAATCAAAGGAGTAAATTAAACAAGGATTTAATGAACAGTAGCTTCTTATATAATTAAATTATCTTTCATGCAACAGAATTATGAAACTTTATTGAAACATACATTTCATACAAAAATACATGTTCAACAATTACAACACGAATAACATGCAGCGGTAATTAAAACAGACTTTATATCTTCGGGGAGGCTCCAAGGGGAAGTATTTTATAAAATTTTAAAGGCGCAGCGCTACTTCACGTACACACATAAGGCCATTTCATATGTATGTATATGACTACATGGTGGTGTACATACTTTCCGGCGGCGAATAAAGCCACTCTTTTTGTTATGAATAAAAATCATGTACTATATTATGAACAAACAAGTTAATGTACGAATATTTTTAAAATAATCAAAACTAACATATTAACATAAATTATTAATATCAATGATTTACAAATTTGGTTTATTTTACACTACGTATGTTTCGCCTCATTGTGGCTTCTTCAGGTGAAGATAATATGAATTATTATTTTACGTATTTTTTTATGATTAGCGCATATTAATATACCCTAAGAGTGTAATATAAGGTTTTAATTTAAAAAGATCATTGCATTCTTAAACAACACAAACTTATAGTAGTGGTAGTACAATTATTTATTAACATATAGTCTAAAATCACTTGCATGTAAGAATGCAAAATAAAACTTCTTTGACTTCACATATAACGATTAGCTTTGTTGTGAATTATTTTAAATATAGTACAAAGTCAAAGTCTTAATGTATATAGTAAATTATAATGGTCCCAGTACAGACCCTTGTTGACACCAAAACGTCAATGTGTATTAAGAATTGATGACTGTTTTCCCATATATTCGACAATTTTTTATCTATTTTTAAAGTATGATTACATAATTTTCATGGCATTGATGCTAAAGTCAATACATAATCATAAGGTTGTTGTTGACAATATTTATCTTTATTATTTTGGATATGTCAGTTTATAACACTGCTTATTTCAAAGTTGTTTTTGTAATTATAGTTTTCATACTCCTTTATATGAATTATTAATTATTTTTATTTGAATTTAGCCCTATTTAAGTTGATATATGTAATAAATATATATTTAGTTACCTTAATATATCTTTATTTTATTTTCAGGTTAGTAAAACTACCAGTTTTCGTTGAACAAGTTCCTTCGTAGAGAATTGTAAGTAACCAATAATATTAATCATATTTTTCTGTCGTTTAGAAGCAAATTTTGGCAATTATTTGTTTTATTAATAATAGAGTAATAAAAAAAATAATAAACATTTTAGTATATTTTTATATTTTGCAGTCCTCCAAATAAAAAAAAACCGACACATCAGTGATCTGTTGGGTTTGTGTATTTTAGGTAGACCGTATAGTTTAGGGAAGGAGGACTGCAAAATATGCAAATATACTTAGATATTAAGCCAAATAATGTTAAAAAATTTATCAAACATCATGTACCTTATCAAATCGATAAAATTATATAAAGCAGTATTCTTAGGACGTTAAACCCTTTTTTTACCCAAGAACTCATTCACAACTATAGAACTTATTAAAGACTGCTTGAGAAACATTTACTTTATGTTCAATGGTAACCACTATTAACAAATTGAAGGAGCCCCAATCGAATCTTCTCTTTGGCCAGTAATCACCATTCTTTTATTTATATTTAATAGCCAGATCATCATCCTCAATATTTCATCGCAAGATTCTTACTTACAGGCATGCAATTCTTCTCTCTACATAAAAGTTTGATCAAAGCCAAAATAAATTGCGTTTACTTCAAATGATTTTACCAAATCATTATCATTTAGAATCGTTTAAGTTTCACTTAGTGTGACAACATTTTGTTTAAAATTTTCATCGTGTTAGTTTATTCGGTAGTTTTTTATATAAATGATTTATAAATATTCAACAACAAACTATAATACAACTATAGTATATTTTGTAATTTTCTATTAGAAATAATTGTCCATATCTGAAGTGTATTTGCACAAACTACTTTAAAGTTATGTAAGACAATATGAACACGACATAGAGGCACTTGTCAAGGCGTAAACTTCGCAACGTCAGATTTTACTTTAATATATACTGCATAAAAGTTGCAGGAAATGTACTTTATGGAGGCGCTGCGAAATTAAAGTTACGCAGTGCATTATACCTCGGATAACGTGAAATATTTATGATGAAATAAGCCAAGTTTCATATAAGCAATGTCTAACATGAAAGTTTTAAAATAAAAAGAAAACAAAACTTGCTAAGATATAATACATTTTTTGATATTATTTAACAATAAAATATTATAATTGCAGGTTACTTAGATTAAACATACGTCAAAATTCTTTATCTTAATTTCTTATTGTTTGTATGAAATTATTAAATAATTTTATTTTACTTTTGGTACTTTGATTACAATTACACATCACTAGTTAGTTAGTTAGTTTTGACTAACAGCTAGTCATTATCAAACATAAAGTGGTTTATGTTTGATAATGACTAGCTGTTGAAATCGTCTAAGTTATTATAGTAAAGTGGAATTTTAAATAAAGTAGCAAAAAAGTAATCTTGTCTCCTTCTTCATTATAATTAAGATGTACCATAAAGTAAACGCCTCCACAATTAAACAATAAATAAATAATTATACAATTCAGGTAGATTTGGCTAAGTCTACAAGAAGCTATTTGTATATAGCAAGAACTAATATCTTATATAGACTCTATTGATTTTTTTCTTTTAATTAATTGCTATAAAGATTAACCGTTTATTATTATTATCACAATAGTTAAAATTAAATGTAAGGTGCTCTAGATTATTATTGTGCACATATTTTAGATAAGCACAGTGGTATAAACATATGATTATTATTATTCACTAACAGAATAAAAGTCAAATATATTTTATAAAATAATGGGTGATATTTCATGCGCCAGCTTATACTGGAAAATTATGGAAACAATAAAATATCAGATCACCATATATTCAAGGATGTACTAACGGCTAAAATTAAATTAATTTAAACTACACATTTAAATTTAATTAAAACTAATTTGTATATACAGCCTCATTAAAGTTTGTTTAATTAGTTTTCCCAAGAATTTCTACTGATTCTCTAATAGGTGATCAACGTAAGTATCATGTTGATTATAATTCTAAGATTCAACGAGTATAAACTACTCCGCTAGACAATTCGTTTAAACGGGTCATACCGAGATATTAAAAATGCTCACATAGTAAAAAATATTGCCGTAAAATTAGCCTTATACACTTTGTCCAACGATTTTTAGTTTGTTGATCCCTTCCGAATAATAAGATTTGTCCATGTCTGCAAAATATCCATTAGTGTCTGCAATCACCTTCTCGTTTGAATAAAATCTTTGTCCTGCCAGCCATTTCTTCAAATTGGGGAACAAATAGTAGTCCGAGGGAGCGAAGTCTGGAGAATAGAGGGGATGTGAAACGAGTTGAAATCCTATTTCCATTAATTTTGAGACCACAACAGCTGAGGTGTGTGCTGGTGCGTTGTCGTGATGAAAAAGGACTTTTTTGTGGGTCAATCGCGGGCGTTTTTCTTACAGTTCGGTTTTCAAACGGTTCAATAACAATAAATAATATTTACCTGTAATAGTTTTGCACTTTTCCATATAGTTGATGATGATTATCCCTTACGAATCCCAAAAGGCAGTTGCCATAACCTTTCCGGTCGAAGGAACGGTCTTCGCCTTTTTTGGTGCAGATTCCCCTCTTGGTAACCCATTGTTTAGATTGTTGTTTGGTCTCAGGAGTATAGTAATGTATCCATGTTTCATCCACAGTACCGAAACGACGCTTAAAGTCCTCCGGATTCTTTTGGAACAACTGAAAACCATCCTTGCAACACTTCAACGATTCCGTTGGCCAACCGTGAGCAATCGCGGTACCCATCTTGCGGATAGATTTCTCATGTCCAAATGTTTATGCAAAATATTATGTACGCGTTCAGTCGAGATGCCCACAGCACTAACAATCTCACGCACCTTAACTCTTCTGTCATCCATCACCATATCATGGATTTGATCAATGATTTCTGGAGTAGTCACAGGCCGTCCAGAACGCTCAGCGCCACTTGGCCAGTCCAAAAATTTTGAAACCACTTATAAACTGTTCTAATCGAAGGTGCAAAGTCACCATAATGTTTATCAAGCTTCTCTTTAGTCTCCTAAGGCGTTTTTTCTTTCTTACGTAATGTTTAATTACCACACGAAATTATTTTTCGCCCATTTCTTGAAAATAACTCGACTTCCTTGATTCACACGAATGCTAAACACCAAGAAATAATAATAATAATAATAATAATAATTTATTGGTGCATACAATATGTTTACACAGGTCACTACATCGAATATATATATATATATATATATATATATATATATATATATATACAGCTTATATATAATACATAAATTATAAATATTCTTAAAGAATAACAGATTTGTACAAAGATTTAGATTACATATCACTGAAATCATTCACAAAGTATTCAGTGAAACTGTAGAAACTCTTGATGTAGAGACGTGATTTAATGTTTTGTTTGTATTTAGCGAAAGGTAGGTTGTTAACATTACTTGGCAAACAATTGAAAAATTTAATTGCATAATAACAAGTCCCCACTTGTGATTTTGCAAGTCGAATTTTATTTAAACAAATAAGTCGCTTATTTCTTGTCTGGTAATTATGAATATCATTGTGCGTTAAATAGTTGTCTTCATGTTTTTTAATATAGAGTAAACATTCTAATATGTACATGCAGGGAAGAGTTAACATTTTAAGTTGGATAAAAAAGGGTCTACACTCTGTTTGATAGCCTATGTGAGCCAGTATCCGAATAGCTCTTCTTTGCAGTGCAAATAACTTTTGGGTGTGTGTAGAATGGCCCCATACAATAAGGCCATATTGAAGATGAGAATTAATTAATGCATGGTAGGCATTTTTTAGTACATAAGGTGACACAGAATTATTAAGGTTACATAGTAAAAAGATACTAGAACATACCTTTTTCGAGGTTTCATCTACATGAGCTTTCCACAGTAACTCTCGATCCAATGTAAAACCTAAATATTTTACATTTTCACTCAATATCTAATTATCCATATGTTTCAGTGTGAATACAAGTTGCACAGATTTAATATCATTAACGGAGAGTCGATTGCTTTGAAACCAGGATAAAGCCTTTGAATGTGACTGCTGGCTACACAGACATACTTCATTAAGTTTTTACCTTTGTTTATTAGCGTAGTATCATCTGCATATAGAACTATATTAGCATCTTCAATAAAGTTTGGGAGGTCATTTATGTACAATATAAAAAGCATTGGCCCAAGAATCGATCCTTGTGTCACACCGTGTTCAACATATGGGAAGGAGGATAATTTGTTGTTATTAAAAACTACTTGTTTACGATTATTTAGGTATGATAGTAGCATGGAGCAGCCATTAGGGTGAATGTTATAACAATATAATTTTCGAAGTAAAATAGAGTGAGAAATGCAGTCAAAAGCTTAGGTTAGATCTAAAAACCTAGCCGCGCAAAATTCGCCAGATTCAAATATTTCCCGAATTAATTCTGTAAGTTCTAATAAAGCATTGGTGGTAGATAAGGATTTTCTAAAGCCGAACTGTTTATTTGAAATTAGTTTGTTATTCACCAAGAAAGATGATAGTTGTTTAAAAAGTACTTTTTCAAAGATTTTAGAAATAATGGTCCTAGGAAAACTGTACGAATCACTCCTTAAAAACAAAATACTATCCCACATCCAAGACCGTATCCCAAACTACAAATTTGGTTTCCTTCCAAAACGTTCCCCTACCATTCCTCTTACCATCATGACCTCAAACATCCAAACAACACACCTTGAAGGAAAGTCATCAGCCGTCCTGCTACTAGATATTCAAAACGCCTTCGACTCTGTCTGGCATCAAGGTGTGTTGTATAAATGCTACCTCCTTAAAATTCCCACCCATATTATTTTCATTATCAATCAATTCCTCTCAAACAGATCCCTTAAAGTCAAAATCAACAACTCTTACTCCCCTCCTTTTTCTCCTGTGCAAGGCCTACCCCAAGGTTCCCCTCTATCTCCGCTACTATATAACATCTTCTGTTTCGACATCTACAATCCTGATCCTCTTTACTTCAATCCTTCTAAATATCTCCTCCAATTTGCAGATGATACAGCCGTAATTTCCCACGCACCCACCGTTCCTAAAGCTCTTCAATGCCTCCAGCAGCAAATTGACTCCCTGCAACACTGGTTTGCTAAATGGCGAATTAAAATCAATCCCCACAAATCCCAGCTCCTAATTCCCTATCACCGTAAAAATAATCCTGCACACGATATTCATATCTCTAACATAACTGTTTCCCCTTCTACATCCATAAAATACCTAGGCATTACCATAGATCTAAAAGTCAATTTCAAACACCATACAGCTTCAAACAAAACAAAAATCATAGCTAGAGCCAAAATGTTCAGAAACCTAACTTACAAAAAGAACGGTATATGTATAAAAACAGCGGTTAAAATATATAAAATGATACTCGACTATAGTAATGTCCTTTTCTCCAACTCCTGCAATCCTACTATCCACAATATCCAAGTTCGCAAGCGATCCTCCCTAAGAACTTTAACCAAAATCCGCCACCCCAGTAATCCTCTACACAATCCCTCTAACCAACTCCTATATGACTCTACCTCTGTTATCCTCATCAAATAACGTCTTCTATACTTAAGTGAAAAATTTTCCAAAAATCGCTTCAACCATCACATTCTTACTCTCTACTGCTTACGCAGAAATCCTAACCTAATCCCAAAATTCAAAACCCCTCCATTTACTACTTTCGAATTCATCACATCACATCATCCATCATCATCATCAGAGACAGACTGACGTAACACATCCACAAGAACAAATCAGGGCTGAAAGACAGACTAATATTTTAACACTCATATCATCATAAATGTATTATATTTGTCTTATCTGTTTTTGTTTTTGTCTGTTAATAAAGATGTTGTATATATATATAGAAATAATGGGCAAAATAGAGATGGGTCGATAGTTACCCAAATCTCTACTATTCCCTTTCTTAAAAATTGGCAATAACTTGGCCACTTTTAAACAGTCCGGAAACACACTGCATTTGATGCAAGTATTTATCAATGACGTTAAAGGTGAAATAATAGTTTTTTTTTATAGATTTTATTAAGTCAATATTGATTCCATAAATATCCTTGGCTTTGCTATTTTTGAGATTCTTTATTATTTCTCTTATTTCCGATTGCGTTACGGTTTCGAAATTAAAATATTCAAGTAATGGCACATGAGTGAAATGTGACATCAGAATATGATCGGTATTGGAAGTAGGTAGTTGTTCAACGATCCTTTCCGCAATTTGAGTAAAAAATAAATTAAAATCATCACTATTAATTTCATTACATTTGCGTTTTTTAGCATTCCTGTTACTGTTTATAACATGCCACATTGCACTAGCAGAACTTGACGAATGTTCAATAAATGCATCATTAGCTTTGATTTTAGAATCTTTGATTGCAATTCTGTATTTAGTGCAGTAATCATAATAATTTTGTTTATTTCTAGCCGAACGAAAATTGAGATATACTTCGTTTAAAAAGTGTAGGTTTTCTCTCATGTTTCACGTTTTGGCGCGTTATTTTTTCAGGAAAAGCACTATTAAAAGCGGACATAAAGTACTGCATGAATTGTTCACAAGCCGTATTTCCATCACTACTATTAAGAAAATTCCACTTTGTATCGCACAAGTAATTAAATAATTGATTTTTTCCTACATCAGTGATTGGACGATAAATTTTGACTGAATATCGAAGCTTGAATAATTAGCATAACTAATTGATACTATAAGCTCACAATGATCCGATAAATCTGGAGATTCCGTACATATTTCCAAGTGATCCGTATTAAAATTACTAAACGTGTTGTCAATACAGTAAAAACCGCGGGTTGGCGACTTTACAAGCATGTCTAACCCATAAGTTCTCATTAAATCACATAACTGCTTAGATTTAAAATCAGCATTGTTGAAGATAACATTAAAATCACCAAATTCAATCACATTTTTGTGTAAATAATCAATTGTTTCCACAGCTTCACCCAACACACTAACAAATCGATTCCAATCCCCAGCAGGAGAACGGTATATACATATAATATACGAATCAATATTACTAACAAAAATACAAGACATTTCGCAGTTTTTTTCTTCCGATAAATTAACTAGGGGCTTGATTTCTTTCGAATTGACGGATTCTTTCGTTAATATTAAACTACCGCCATGGCAAAATTTAGAACGTGAGAATGTCGATTTAACAGTTAAATCATTTAATTTTAAAACATTAGCTTCAGCTTTCGTTAGCCAATGTTCGGCAAGATTAACAATGTCAAATTTGTTATGATGTTTTAAAAGATAAGCTTCGAGTTCATTGATTTTGTTACGAATTGATTGAATGTTTACATACATTATATTAATATTGAATTTCACAAACTTAGCGTTCGAGCCGAAAAACGTAGAAAAAACGGTTAACACCTATACCTTGAGGCCAGGTGTTAGGATCACTCATCTTGCTTCCATAATGTTCAGAGACGGATATTTTAAAGGACCTATACTCCTCAGGATGTTTGGACTGCAATTTTTCGCAACTTACAAATGGAATTTCTTTCTTTTTTTAAGAAATTAATTACTTCCGATTCGGTAGTGCATGGTTGCAGCCGAAATACATTCGTCGGAGGTGCCGAGAATAGATTTATTCCCACGGTTCCATCCTCGGTTTTTAGGCTTCACGAAATCGTCTACATTCATAGTCGAGGCCGGCTTTTCTGCGGTCTCCGGGGCATTGACACGAATATTATCGGGAATATTTGTTTTATCCTCGAGTTGTTTTGCAGCCTTGCCCACTTTTATGCCACTCGCGGGCTCGGTGCTCTTCTTTCGGTTTAACGGGAGAACATTACTGCTACCAAATTGACGAGGTTCGGCGATATTTACTAATTTTAACAGATCTTTATTAGTTTCTGATAAAATTTGAACTTCATTCCGTAGTTCAGCAACCGTGTCTACGAGGTGTTTGGTTGCTTCGGCAACGATATTTCTAATAATTTCGGAGAATTGGGGGCTCTTCAAGAACGTTATCGCTGCATCTTCACTGCTGCGAAGTCCCGGAGCCATGTTAACTAACTTTCCGGATTACTAACAATTCAATAAACTAGTCACAGTCGCACGTCTCTACTCGCACGTCTGTACTCAATAGACCAATATGTCTGAAACTTGGTGTGCCTTCATTCAAGAGATGCTACTAATTAAACATGACCTCGATACGCACCGGTGGTGCCATCTCTCGGATTTTGCACGGACTTTTCAAATGCCCCTCGTATTATCATTCGTGAGCGGCCGAAATCGTTCGGTCGAAGGGGTGGATTCTCAGGAACCGAGAATTCCACCGGACACCGCAGGACAACACGCCAAGGCCTACAGGGTTTATGTTGGATGCGGAGCATTTTCCATAAATTAACCTAGAGTGTTCTTTGCTACAGAAGGCTGGAAACATTCCCAGCCCTCCTTTAAGGGATCAAAATTTTCGTCGTTTCCAGATACAACATCCCTTTGTTGACGTCACACTATTTGTGATATCAACAAAGTGAATTTTACTTAATTTAAATATTCAAGATATATCATTGAATGCCTCAATCATTAATAGTAGGACATTAAGAAAATTTAAAGTAGTCAAGATAAAGAAACGTGCATTTGCAAATAATATAAAAATGGTAGCAGGCAGTGAGAATGACTTACACGAGAACTTAAGGCAATGAAATCAAATTATGAAGAACAATGGTGTGGAAATAAAGAAGTCAAAATTAAGATACGGGCCACATCAAGTGAAGAAGAAATAATAGATATTGGAATATCTGGTAATATTTGACGAAAGAGGAAGACAGGAAAAAACCTATAGTATGCTATAAATAATTTATAAAAAATGAAGTACTGAAAGAAGTCAAAGTATACAAAACCATCTTTAGACCTATTCTAAACTATGGAAAGTAAACATGATACTAAACTATATACAAAATAAAGTACAGACGACATATACTCGCAGTTTAAGGTTAGATAGTGAACACATAGTGGGCACAGTTAGAATATAAATTTTGGTTTCGTTCTCATATCGTTTTAAACACAATTCTTTTTAATTTTATTTAGTATTATATTACGTATAGATATAAGTATATAAATAAGTATGTATTAACAAAGAGATACTGGTGTAAGAAAAATGCTCCACCACTAACAACAGCTTTTATAGAAACAAGCAACATCAAAGTTGGAAAAACAAATACTCCTTTTTCATTCTCATACAATACAATCATCCATACTACAAAACCAATCTTCCCAAAATTCACAGAGTTTTATTACATCAATATAAATATCTTCAATCGTATCATAGATAATACATTCTCTAATTACTTAATTATATTCACAGATGGATCAAAAACCAATACTGATGTGGGCTACTCCTTCTATATTCCAAAACTAAAATACACACATTCTGAGAAAATAAATAGCATATGCTCTAAATTCACCGTTGAAGCAATAACCATATACAAAGCCCTGGAATGGATTTCTACAAGTACAAATAAGAACGCAATAATTGTCTCTGATTCCCAATCGGTTTTAAAGGCAATCTCTACACCGTATGTTAATACCACTAACACAAATGTCTACATAAAAAAATCAAGCAAACTTTGACCACATTGAGTGATGCACAATCCGTTTCCTGTGGGTAAAGGGTCACTCCCAAATCAGTGGGAATGAAATTGCAGATAAACTTGCAAAAAGCCAATCTACCTTTATTGGTAATGTAGATCCCCCAGTTCAAGATGTATTATCTTACAGTATTAGAATGCTAAAACAAGAAGCGAAAAACATCTATTTAAATAAACCTAACACAAACTATAAACTAATACACCCAACATTGCCTCACATGACCCATATTACCAAATTTGATATTCCTCGTCTTTTATTAACAACTATCACGAGACTAAAGATTAACCACGGTCAATTTCCAAAACATCTATATAAAATTGGACTGAAAGAAGATCTCCTATGTGCTTGTGGGCAGGAAGAGGACTCGAACAACATTATTTTAGGTTGTAGAATAAACAAAAATCACACTAATACTTTCTTAGACACAATTGGTAAATATACAACATTTCCCGTCAATATATCCCATCTCTTAGCTTTGGACAGACTCGAGATCTATTGTGTCTTTATAAATTTATTTTAGACACGAAAACAAAAATATAATATCAATCTATATAGACAATATGCTGAACACCAACTCTCAACTCTATCTTTAAATGTAGCCCATTGGCTAAGACAACTGGCTTGACCGTTACAAACTAAATTCACTCGGAATTGTGCATGTGTGTATGTAAATATTTATATATTTTCTCTTATTTAAATACAAATATGTCGTGACTGAATGGCATATGCCTAATTCAAAAAAAAAAGTACAGACGATAGAGATAAGCGAGATTTTTGAGAGATAGTATAGGTTAGATAAAATTATAAAAACTGACTCCAATCTGGAGCCCTTCGGATTTCTGATTTGACTTAATGTCATTCTAGGGCTCAATAAGTGAGATTCGTTTCTCGTTGGTGATCCCTCGCTATTGGGAAAGTAGCTAATTAACACTTGCGGTGAGGATATGTTCTTTCGGTAGCCTTCAGCTTGAGTCGACTGTGGCACGCTCAACACATTGTACTGCGAGCCAAACTGGTGTATAATGAAATTGGTGGACTTTGGGCTCCACTATTCCCTTCCTTCCATCCTCATTTATTTTAACAACAATGGCCTCACTTCCGGCTTCAATTTATTTCTTGGATTATACCTATTTAAACGCGTAGCTGTAAGATACCATGATGTCAGCGGTGATAAGTTCTGTTTGCATTTTGAACCTTACGGCTGAAACTGTATCTGATGTACTTCCAATTGACTAAGGACTCTCAGTATGAATCCTGATGTCCAAGAGAATATTTGTCCCCTCAGCATCAGGTTTGAGTGGGAAAACATTTTATGATTGTTAAGAAATGAGTTCAAAGATAGCCTTAATGGCTAAACTTCGGCAATTTTTTTTGAGCAAATAAAGACGTTTATTATTATTATTATTATTATTATATAAATAAATAATTAATGTGCGGTAGCACTCATTTTATTCTCTAAAGCCACCAACAAGCTCAGCTTCACTGCTTTTCAGAAGCTCACCCTACCTGTGTCAGTGCAAGTTTCGTCTCTAGTAGTTGATTAGGGTAATCCTTTTGACTCTATCAATCATGACCTGTTACAAGCTTAATTTATAATACATTGGCCCAACCGCATTAACTTTGTTTTATAATAACCTTAATTAATTTTATTTTCTATACATACATCCTTTTTGACTGATGTTTTGGAATTCTATACAAGTAATTTATATGCGAACGATATGTAAACATTTAACTGTTTAGGGGTTGAAGATCTGAATTAAGCAAATCATAATATAAATCTTGATCTCTCTAATATCATTGAATAAAATATTGTATAGATGCCCCGCCTTATAGAAAAATGCGAGTCACTAAAAGTTACAATCAGATATGAGACGATCGTCTTTGCGAACTGGATGTTCGCCAAAAATTTCACGGGAACCAGGAACGAAGCGGGCTTGCCATTCGCTGATTGAAATAAAAATACTATAGAAAACTGTCCAAAGCTACAGAAAACTGCAATACCCAGAACTAAATATGTACCGACTGTGAGTCACTACTCATGCGCCATCTGTTTCTCGGTATCTTTTAGTTACCCTCATTTTCCCATATGATGAGGCATCTATACAATATTTAAATCAACGCTAATATATTGAAAATATCTAATAGACATTCCTTACTTGTAAATCCTAATAAAACGTTTGCTTTGTAATTTGCTGCCAAGAAGAGACTTGATGTTGCTAATAGACTTCTAAATATAACATTGGGTAATGTGTCAATACCATTTGTTTTACTGTAACTTAGGTTTAGTTATTGACTCATAGTTACGCTTTAAGTTACATGTAAATATATGTAATCTACTTACTACGACCTAAAAATGATCTATATTAACAGACATATTTTAAGTATAAAATCTTAACATTTGTTTTGTGATACTTTGGCTGGTTAAGTCACATTTACTTCTAAGATGCAATGTATGATTTTTTCCCTTGATGAAATAAATAAGAAATGCACTAAACAGTCTAAAACATATGTATTTAGAATCAGAAAGTATAGTTACATATCTGGATTGAATTGGTTATATATTGCTGGTAGAAGAACTTAACTATAATGCCTTATTAAGGTCATTCATTTTCATTCTCCTCCTTACTTACATAATAAAATTGTATTTCGATAACTAGAATATTAATATAAGGTTTCGGAAATTAATTTCACTACCTTTTCATAAAGTAACATTATTTGAAAGAAAATTTGAAATTCTCTATAAATCGTACAATAAACTAACTGTGTACCTAAATCATCCTTCAACTTAAACAATAAAAAAATTAAAATATCAAGACATGAGATATAAAGTTGTGGGCCCTGTAAAATGAGAACATACTGATTAACAATATTTCTTGCAGTTCTTGATGATGTTGGTCGACTCGTTTCTGTTTTTTCCAATGTTGTATTGATCTTTTCAAACTTATTTACCCAATTTTTAATGAAAGGCTTGAATGAGGCTTGACGCATTTTTTTTAAATTAATTATTTTGAATCTCGCCATCGGATCCACTAATTTGTTTATTTGGAATTTAATCAACCATTTCTCATAAAGGAATTGATTTAGTTTGTTTTTATGCATGATTTGCGTTCAATATATTAATTAGTGATTGAAGTTACTAATTAGTACGCTTTAAATGCAATGCATTGCATAGCGCAGCACTAATGATAGATTTATATAATGCATCAAATATTATTATTCGCCTCTGATTGGTTATTGCAGTAATTAGAAGTATTTTCAATTTAGACCCACGTGTGTTAATTAATAATAAGCCGATAATACAAACATATAAATTCGGCGAATGCATAATTAGCGAAATAGCCGGAATTCGGCATATATACAACCTCACTAAAATCAATTTAGGTAATATTGATTTTCTTTTGTCCACATCAACAAATCGTTTAATTTCTGTATTTGGCTAAATTTGTAAATACCCTGGCTAATTAATGTTGAACTCCATTCCTTTTCAAATATGAACTTACAATTTTGATAGCGAGAATAATATGGAAATACATACATCGAAATATTTTGTTCGATAATAGTAAATCGATTACGATGCTTTTGAAGACTTCAGTAAATTTAAAGAATGTTTTAGGGTTTAGTGGGTTTGTACACATTAATAATACCGGATCAGCGTCAGATTTAGGTAATTCATTTAAAATTTTGTTTGACACGTCAGAGAGTTAAATTCATTTGCAGCAATATTTGTGATCTTTTTGTTATTTGTTTGGCGTTGATAATAGACCTCATAACTGTTGCTTTATTTTTCTCGTTCTTGATGTAACTATTGTCTGGTTGTAGCTTATGCGACTCAATAGAACGTCTATATTGGGTCCTGTATGTATTTCCCAGTTCTCTTAGTTCTGAGTCCTGGCTTTTATTATACATTTCAGGTATTAAAGTTAAGGTAGCTCTCATATTACTCAAGTCCTGGTCAAACCATTTAATATTATTCCTACTGTTTGAGTAAAATCGATAGAAATATGTTAAAATATTCATTTTTATTAGAGGAATCCGCAGTGAAGTTCCATGACTCCATTTCTAGAAGTTGAAGTAATGTAAATTTACCTATGGCTGTAATAGGTCGTGTGACTTTATGTGGCTGCTTTTCTCTTAGTAACTCTTCAGCTAGTATATTGAATAAAATTCCCTGTAGCAGCTCCCAGAAATATGGAAGTCTGATTATGGACTGTATACGATATAATTTTTTTATTACAATCGAGATTGCAGTGTTAAGGGGGACACTTACCCTGTAGGGTGAGGAGCTCTCTCTGGTCTTGGACCGCGTGTTTGATTCTTCCACCTTGTAATACTTTTCACAATTTCTCAGCGTTCTGCAGCGGTCGACGTTCTTCGTGGATTTTTTTTTGCAATCCCCAAATACGCTAGCAAAATGTTCGCGACAACAACTACAATAACCGCGGTAAATTCGAATTGGCCCCCAATTCCCGAACATACCGCCCACCAAAATTCATCAAAAGAAGAAAAAATAAGTGAATTTTCTACACAAACGACACATTGATTACGACATCACAAACATAAGGAGAATTTAAATTTGCCTACTGCTTGGTTGCGGACACAGCTTAACTATTGGTCGCTGCAACATGTGCTATACGGTTGATTCCATCAGAACAAGGATACAAAGATATAATTCTACCCAAATGCCATTGCAGAGGAGAAGCGGAGTCACGCTTAATGAGAACCAAGTCGTCTACGGATAATGAAGGGGACGATTTATTCCATTTTGAACGCTGTTGCAGCGAATGGAGATACTTTGCATGCCACCTCTTCTAAAAATCGATGCCATCGAGATAAACGATTTAATTTTACCAACGTAGTGTCTTCATCTGGAGGGTGAGAAAATGACCTTGGAGCTAGAGCATGTAAGTCATTAGGATTTGAACTCAAGGCACTAAGGGGTCTGGAATTTAGAACTGCTTCAATCTGTGCCAGAACTGTGGTAAATTCTTTGAAATTTAGAGTCTCCAACGACGCGGACTAGATGGGACTTAACCGATTTTACCCCAGCTTCCCAAAAACCTCCGAAATGGTGGAATGAAATTCCATTTAATACCTACTGCACCAGATGCGTTTTCGGCAAGGGACCTACAAAATTGGTAACGCAATCGCTAGTAGTAACAAAGCGCCCCAGTGCCGCAACAAACGCAACGGATGATAGGTTGTAAACCAATTCGAGATAAAGAGCCATTGTACAAAAACAAACGAAAATACACATGTAAGCTTTTGTAAGTTTGTGGCTCCGATACTTTGATGTTGAAATAGAAAAGGGACCAGCGAAGTCCACTCCAACATGAAGGAATGGCTTTAATTTTGAAATTCTAGCCGCGGGTAGATCAGCCATAATGGGGTTTATCGATGAAAGCTTGGCCCGAAAGCAACGGTAGCAACGAGAGATACGAGATTTGATGGCGCGACGACAAGCCAATATCCAAAATTGCTGCTGAATAAAATATTGCTGAGCTTGAAGGCCTGTATGTAAATTATCTTTGTACATCTGATCAATGATCAAATCCGTTAAAGAAGAACACCGAGGCAGCAATCATCATCTAGGCTAGCATGTCGAAGCCGACCGCACACCCTGACGACTCCCTTGTCGTCGATAAATGGAAGCAATTTCCAAAAAGGCTTAGAGCAATCAATGCCCTTCTGAAGTCTGGTAATATCTTCCGCAAAGAAACGACGTTGTTCGTGCCTATTGGCAAGTGGCTCGATATAATTTCACACACGCACCAATTTCTCCACATTTACTCTTGAGTCTACTAATGAATCTTAGGCAATAGGCTAAAATGCCTTAAATATTCCTAAATGATGAGAACTTTGACAAAAGAGAGTCAACGAAATGTGAACTGTTTCTACTACAAGCGTAACCTTTCTCTCCTCCACCTGAGCACCTGAGCTAATATGAAATGAAGGTATCAGAGGCCAAACCTGTGATGAGTCCCGCAACCAATTCGGTCCTGTCCACCACAAGGAGTGGGCGATAAGGTCCTAAGGTAATAGACCCCTCTAGAGGCGCAATCGGCCGGATTGTCATAACTAGAAACATGACACCAAACAACAGTCGATGTTTTGTCTTGGATGTGGGTAATTCGATTGCTAACAAATGCTTTCCAGCGATGAGGAGAGGAATTAATCCAAGCTAAAGCGATAGTGGAATCAGACCATGCAGAGGCCTCATCTATATTTAAAATATTTTGATAAGTAGCGCGAACTGACTCAAACAGATCAGCTAAGAGGACTGCAGCGCAGAACTCCAAACGAAATATAGCAACCTTGGACTTTGCAGTCACGAAATAGGTAACAATATTTTCATTGAAGACGATACGAAAATAAATGACAGCCGCGTAATTCGCTTCCGAAGCATAACAGAAACCGTGAAGTTGGCACGAGGTACTATCGTCGACTAATAAAAGACGAGCGATGCAAGAGGATCCAAGACAATGTAATTCCGATTGTGACCATCTAAGCGAGATATCCGAATGTGGGATGTCGTCCCAGTTCAGTTTTAGGGTCCACAAATACTGAATCAGACGATTAATTAACTAACTTCTCACTTAATCCGTGGTGAAACATTTTTATGTTAATAAGGAATAATTAAGCAAGTGCTTTATTATTCCTTATTTACTGAATCAGACATTTAGCGAAGAAGATGAGGGGATCGAGAAAACCAAGGGGATCGGAAATACTGGAAATTTCCGAGAGGATGATTCGTATAGTACAACCTGTCTCCTGAGAATTAACCTTAAAGGAAAAACCATCAATATTTGCCTGCCAGTGTAGCCCCAGAACTTTAACTAATGAGCCACCTGGATTATCCAGACAATGAGACGAGGCTGGCACATCAGGTACATCAGTTAGAAGATCTTTCACATTACTTGCCCATTTTTGAAGCTCAAATCCACCTGACTTAAGCAACGATACGAGTTGAGTTTTTAATAGTTGTGCTTCGGTGAGAGAAGCGCAGCCTGTAACGACGTCATATCTGTTAGAACCACTTGCGATGCAGCAGAAAACTTATGCTGTTCTAGTTTAGCTAGTTCTAGAATAATGTTAAATAAAATAAAATAAACTTTGTTCATATCACACACTTTATTATTTCAGTGACTATAGTTTTGACACAATTCAGTTGGTCATGATCAAACTTTGTTTGAGTTTGATAATAAATAATAAAGTGTGTGATATAAACAAAGTTTATTTTATTTTATTTAAAGTTATAAAATATGTATCACAAAGTGAAAGCCTCTACAATCAAATATCTAGAATAATGTGTTGAGCTAGGTAAGGTGCCGAAGCGAGACCATACGTAACGGTATTAAGCTGGTACACCTCTAACTCGTCTTTAGGGGGAAACGCCACACTATCAATTGATATTTTCGATGTTCCGAATGAACAAGGATTTGCCGAAACATTTGTTTAATGTCGGCGGTAAATGCCACAGCATGAGCTCTGAATTTCAATAAGATAGAAAGTACGTCATTCTGCAACTTAGGAAGAGTTAATAGCATATTATTGAGGCTAACACCTTCTTCACATTTTGCCGAAATATCTAAAACGACATGAAATTTGATCGTAGTACTATCTGGTTTTAAGATACAATGATGCGAAATGATATATGAGTCTGAGCGATCAACAGGTGAATCTATCCTTTGCATGTGATTCGATTCTAAATAATCCTACATAAAGTCAAAATACAGCGAAGGACCGGGTTGCGATTGAAATGACGTTCGTGTGAAAAAAATCGGTTTATTGCAACGGATCTAGAAGAAGCGAAGAGGGGGTTATCAATGCGAAGTGGTAATGATATCGGAAATCGACCTTTGTCGTTACGAGAATAGCTCTGAGCAAAGATCTCTTCGGCTGCAATATCATCTGGTGACAGTACTTTTGCCCTTTGAGGAACATTTTCTATCTCCCAAAATTTGGAGAGTTTGATCCAAAGGTTCAGTACCAGATGTGAGACAAAATGCTTGGATTGGTTGAGGTGTGGAAGGTTGGCCTATCCCATTATAACCCATCCGAACAAGGTATTACGTGCGACTGGAGGTCATCATTTGAGCCCTTAAGGCGACCATCTAGAAGCACAGAAGGAAATATTTCTGCACCGAATAACATGTCAATATCGCCTAGGTTACCAAAATTAGGATCAGCTAACTTCAGATTGAAGTTATGTTATTTGTTATTAACATTAATTCGGTCCAATAGGCAAAAAAGTGTTGAAGTCACCAATAGAAGATAGGTAGGCATTCTGAAACTTTTTAGTGTTTCGGATAATAGGTATTGATTTAATTTTAACGAAGAAAATTATTCTCTGTTCTTATAATGTTGTATTGGTAATAATACGTAATAATAGAAACTAATATATTGTAACTTATTATTGCGGTACATTATTTTATGTTTATTAAAGAATATAATACGGGTTTATTCAGTTTATTACATTTTGAAAATAGTTACTTGTAAAATTAAACACAATAATCACTTTGTTTTGTATAACCGTTATTTATTTGTATGGTGACCAATGGTTTCAATACATTAGCGTATCATTTTCAAACCGAAAGTAACTTAAACTACCTAACGTGCGGTATTTATATACGATTGGATTATGGATTGACAATGGCATTAAAAATAGGAGTGTATACTAGATCAAGCTGGTCGTTTATTACTGGAGTTTCCGGATTAGACCTATAAACACAAATTGGCGGCCTTTAATTCAATGATATATCGCGCTTTCAATATTCCCCTCTCAGATGCCTCATTTAAAAAAGAAATAGACACTATAAAAATAATTGCTGGTTCAAATGGTTACCCTCACTCGTTAATTGACAAGTTAGTTAACCAGCAAAAATATAAAAAAATCCAAAAATACATTTACGCAGGTTCAGAAATGTTCAATACAAAATCATACACCCCCCTAACATTTTTTGGCAAAGTGTCATTTAAAATTAAAAATAGTTTACAAAAACACAACATAAACGTTGCATTCAAACCTTTTTCTAAAATTAAAAATTGTTTATTTAATCAAAAAACCAAGATACCAACAACTCACAGATCAGGGATATATAAGTTAACATGCGATTCTTGTAAAGGTGTCTATATAGGTCAAACTGGTCGTAATTTCAAGACTCGTCTGGGAGAACATTTACACTCTTTTCGACAAAATTTAATCGACAAGTCGTCATTCGCCAGACATATGATTGAAAATAATCATTCTTTTGGCGAGGATGTACTTTCGGTTATTCATTTTGACGAAAAGGGTCGTAAAATGGACCTCCTGGAATCACTGGAAATTCATAAAGCACGCGCTAATCCGGAAACTCCAGTAATTAACGACCAGCTTGATCTAGTATACACTCCTATTTTTAATGCCATTGTCAATCCATAATCCAATCGTATATAAATACCGCACGTTAGGTAGTTTAAGTTACTTTCGGTTTGAAAATGATACGCTGATGTATTGAAACCATTGGTCACCATACAAATAAATAACGGTTATACAAAACAAAGTAATTTTTGTGTTTAATTTTATCATTAAATATGTATAACGAAGTAGAAGCCTCCATCGTCAATGATATAGTTACTTGAATGTTTAATTTTTTAAATCTTTTTGCCATTTATGAATTTACCTAGTTTATGTATATTTATATATCAATTACCCCATCAAAAAATTTATTACGGTCATGTGCGAAAATGATATGGAATTACATATTTAAATATGCAAGGGGAATCCGAGGTGAGATCCGAAAAGATTTATCGCCCAGCATTTTTCAGGATATACGATATGGAGCATGAACTTATGAATCTGGCAAAAATTCTGCGCACATAGCGAGACCGCGCGAATGAGAAAACGCCTACAATAAATTTAAACTTTCTATCCGCACCTATTCCCTACGAGGAATATTCGACTTCAATCCCAAACAATATATCTCGTACGAAACTCTGAACGTGTGGTTTTATGTTATATGAAAAAGATAAACGCGCCCTGCAAGGATTTATTCCAAAGTACAGTACAATAAATGCTGTACTGGTTTTATTGAATTTATTTTTATGTAGTAATTAATATTTTGTCTATGTTACAGATTCAAATTAGCTCATAATGTAAAGTAGTATATTGTAAATGTTGACATAAACAATTACTGTACATAATAGTTGCTTCTAATTATCATATGACTAATATTGCCTGATGTTGTTGATGTTGAAGGTTTTTACTTCCTTAAACGTGTCCAATAGGATTCAAATTTTAATTGCATGAATTTGTACACATAACATTAAATTTTATACTTAATTTCAAATAGAAATATAAATAATCCGCAGAATAAGGTTTTTTTTAAATTTATTAATTATCTTTATCTTTCAAATATTAATACTGTGTCAGTATTTCTTTAAGTGTAAATATTAATACAATGATATTGCTGATTCTTAAGGCATTCACTTCATTATACATGTTGGATATAAATAAAAACACTTTTTTTTAACTTTGACTTTTAACTTTGACTTTGTCGTAACTATGACAACTTAACGTGTCATTAACAAAATTTAATATAAAGGGAATTTCCCTAATTAACGACCAGATTGACTTCTTGCACACTCCAATTTTCAAGATTTTTCCATATATACCTGTAATTCGTACTTGAAATTATATTAAGTTTCCAGAATAGCAAGTTTAGTTGCCGAAACCATAGTCAACGTTAAATAAAAAGTGTCATACAAACAAATTAAAAAGTATTTTTAGTTATAAATACAATGGTAAAGCTTAGGTACTATAGAAAATGAATATAAAAGTTACAATTTAAAAAATATCTACTTATGAATGAAAAATCTAATAAAATATCCTGTTATTAAATAAATATTATTGCATATTTTAGTTATTCACATATAAACTTTTCATAAATCACAAATAATGGATTCTGTTTTTAAAAGCAAGTAAGTAGCTTAAACAAATAGACATAACTCAGGATAGTTGAATCGCAAACGTCCAATTTATTTATTCTTCATGAATAAATACATATTGTTCAGCAATAAAGCCATTCTGCAGACAAGGCTGTGCACACAAACAAATAAGCAGCTAAAGTGATTGAGTGCACTGAATACTAGAGTAGATTGATGTAATGTAAGTGCACTCGGAAGACATAATAATGTTAGCAATCGTTTTGTTAACATGTATTATCATAGGTCTTGTTTCAATATACGCCTTTTAAATTATTAACTTATGCATGTTCTAGTTTATTCCCCTACGTCTAAATAACTAATAAAAGGTTGTGTGTCGATAAGCGAATCATCAATTTAGGTGCATCTTATAGATTATAAATATTTATAATGAAACTAGACGTTTCGATGTAATTATCAACTAAAGCAAATAATGATATAGTTACATTTATACAAATGCATAAAAAGTAGGGAAGTAATTATTATCGGGTATATAGAAAGGTTTGCACGTCGTTAGCAGATTATAGATTTTTTCAAAGGGACGTGTAGATTAAATTGGTTTGCTCGTTAAGAAGATCAACGTAAGGGTTATTACTTACTTACTTTTGTAAATGTCCGCAGCTTAGAGAAGATTAAGTTTTGACCTTTGGCACAATGTTAACAATTTTAAAATTGTGAATTTCACAGAATCGATAATTATGCTATGTGCTGCTTTTTTAATTTAGTTTAAATGTCCGAAAATGTTCTGAAAATGTTGTTACTACTGTGAATCATCAGAAATAGCAATGTTATATATACAATACATAAAAATGCTAATGTAATACCAAGAGTAATAAGAACGATCTAGATTATCTTGTGTATCAGATGCATACATACTCGAACATACATAGCATCTAACGGGTGTCCAACAATTATTGCAGTCCCGGGTGGCATTGGAATCAAAAACGTAGGTCGATTCTTACATGTGCCAAATAAATTGAACTGTCATTTCAAATATGTTTAATTAAATAGGTTAATTTTTATGAAGTAAGAAACGACGTTTTCATTGCCACCCGGGACTGCAATAATTGTTGGACACCCGTTAATACTGCTGATAATGTAAAAAAATACGAAAACATTTCGTGAATCTACAACAATGAGTCTTACTAAGACTACAAAACAAATTAATTTGAAACAACTACTTCCCTGGATAATACCTCGACAGACATTGAATAATACAAAGTTAATTTGCGTGTTACAAATATCAAAGCAACCACTCAAATACAAATTGTGAGGACGCCGCTTTCAGTGAACAAGATGTGGAATCATTTGTGAGAAATTGGCTAAAGACACGACCGACGACATTCTTCGATTATGGTATCAAGAGCCTTCCACTTCACTGGGACAAATATGTACATAAAAGCGGACACTTTGTAGAAAAATAAAGCATATGATTTTTTGCAATAATACATATATACTTTCTTTAAATAAATTTCAGTTTAAATTTGATTCACCCTCGTAATAGCCGATAACTTTACTTGGCTTGCCAAAAATCGCTATTCAAAAAACTAGCTAATTTATCACTTACAAAAACACCCTCGAAGCTAAAATAAATCATCAATTTCCTGCAATTATCAAAATATCTTAATCGATTGTAATGCCATAGATATTTTTTTACTTGCTGCAACAAATTCTAATGCCCATTATTTATAATTACCAGAATACATCATATTAAGGAGATATAGTGGCACAGTAGGTGGTATTTTTGCAGCTTGAATGAATTTAGAGGCAAACTTAATTTCTGTGTCTTATGAAATATTACCTAATATTAAAACATGAATTATCGTTCCCTGTCAACAAATGCAACTGACCGGTTTCTATCTATTTTTGATCTCATCAATGTATCGCAGTTGAAGACAGGGAAACGGATTTTATTATTTAACTCTCCGGATAAACCGCCAGGCAAAATATTATCATATTACCTAATATTAGTAATAATTGTTTGTATTACAATTGTTAATACCAAAACATTAGTTGTATCTATTAATTATATTCCATTTTAAAACATTTCAATTTATGAAAATATGTTTATTTTTTTAGATCATTTATCAATTTGCAGGCGATTTTTATATACCCCCAATTTATGTCTGCGAAATAAAATATGTCCCTAAAACAAGCTAACACTATTCTACAATCCTGTAATTGGTGCAAATAAAATATTTTATTTATTATTACTAATAAACTTCTCGATTTGTTAATCAATTCTTAAAATAAATATTTTGATTTCCTATGTAAATATGAATGTTAATTCTAAATATCTAAAATACAACTCTCGTAATATGAGAAAATAAAACAGAAAACATAAAATCATTAGATTTTGATTTTACAAAATTTTGGAAAATAGAATGCGTTAATGGAATTAATTATTGGTGTTCAGAAATAAATATTAAATTCACAGTTACACCCCCTTTTTTAATAATGCATTTAAATTACATGATTCGAAACAAGCCATCTATATATCTTGCGGACTGGTCCAAAATAGAAAAAAATAATACCCAGATGACTGCTGTACCTTTTTATATCAAACTTTATTTTCAATTTTTGATAGTCATATACCTGACTGAAATAAAGTTTGAAAAGAAAAAGGCAATATAAATCGGTACCCTATGTGGTTTGATAAAGAAATAATTTCGCTCTTAAAGAAAAAAAAAACTACCTTTGGAAGAAGAGTAAACGTTTCAGAAACAGTAATTCCCTGGAGCAAACACAAAATGAAACTAGCTTACAATAAATATATCAAGCATACGGAATATATGATTACCAACGATCCATGTGCACTCTGGAATTTTGTTAATGACAAAAAGTGCCAGACACGCATCCCAGGATGTATGAAGGTTCAAAACACTGTTTTAGAAGATCCATTTAAAATTGTTGAAAGTTTTGCAGAACAAACAAATCCGCATATCTACCATCTGATACTAATAACACAATACCTTGTCAACACAATCTTGGACATTATTTTATGAGCGAAGAAATCATCTTTATTTGCGACGTCTAAAACCGAAACTCACAATGGGTCCAGATGGAGTCCCTTCCTTCATTTTAAAAGATTGCGCTATAGTTTTAGTTAAACCTTCATTGCACTTATTCAATCAGATTCTTTTCACTCGCAATTTTCCTCAGTGCTGGAAGGAAACGAGAATATGTCTGGTCTTCAAGAAGGGCGATAAAGGGAATATTGAAAATTACAGACCCATTGCCTTGATATCGAACTTTAGTAAGGTTTACTCAAAAATCAATACTGAATTGAGCTCAAAGCAGCATGGATTTATGAAAAAATAATCTACTCAAAGTAACTTACTAAACTTCACCCAATTTATAGCTGATAACTTAGAAATATAATAACACAGGAAATAATGGTAACACTTTCTTTCACAAAATATTTTTTATTTCGAGTGCAACTTACAGTAAGCTATTGATAATGAGTTCTTTGCTCGAAATGTATACATATAGCGAATAAAAAATATTTTGTGAAGGAAATTGTTACCATTATTTCCTGTGTAATCATCAAATCTATATTCACGTAACTCTCAAAATCACGTTTCTATACACTTTATTATTATCCAATGATTTAATAATATCATCAGTAATTTTTAAAAATGGCGTTGGACAACCATAGGAGAAACGAAATTCTGATTGAAATTCTGGCAAAATTCTGAGTAGTTTTAAATATTCTTGAATTTGTTTTGACTTTTTTCATGCAATTTTGACATAGATGGTAAGATTCTTATAGGTCGCAGATCATCAAATCTTTGTGGATTATTTCTTTTTAGAATTGTAGTAATTATAAATTCTTTCCATGCATCGGGAAAAATACTAGAAACATCGTTAATGATGTGATTAATGTAAGAAACTAAATAAGGGAAACAAATATTAATAATTTTAGAATTAATATTGTTATTTTCACTTTGCGATGGATTTAAGTTTAAGTAACTAGAGATATGTCACCTTCTTTCACCATTGAACATTACAATTTGATGTTATCTTAAAAATTATTTGTGGTATTATAAAAAAATAAAATATTGGTATCAGGCGTATGTTGTACTTCAGATGGTGAAAAATGCAGATTAAATATATATATTTGCAACATAAAGATGATCAAAATATTGGGATCAGGAGTATGTTATGTTATGTATGTAGACACTTAGGTTTTTTAAATCTTTCCATAATCTATTTTTATTAGGTTTATTTAAGTTAATTGTATATGTAAAAAGAGCTTTTTGTTCATTTAGAATTGCAGAAGTAGTTATGTATCTCATTGATTTATAATAATTGAGATGGGATAATTTTTTAGTTCTTTTATATTTGCTTAATGCCTTATCTCTAATTTTTATCATCTTTAGAATATTATGAGTAATCCAAGGTTTTGACTGACCATTACTGACAAATGTTTTATAAGGAGCATGGATGTCAAATAAATTTAGAATATTGTTATTTGAAAACATTAATTTACATTATCGTTATTGATATCACATATATGAAACCTTTGAGTTGCGTACATATCCAACATAAAATCAACATAGTTAAATTTTCACCGGTAAAACCCAGATTGACAACATAAACAAATCTGGGGTTTACAAGTTAACTTGTTTTGAATGTCAAAGTGTATACAAAGGGCAGCCTGGTCGTAGATTTAAAATTAGATTAAAAGAACATAAAATATCATATAAGTTAAAAAATAAAAATTCAATATTTTCAAACCATTTATTAGATTCTCGCCACAATTTGGGCAAAGATGTACTTTCAGTAATCCACTTAGCGGATAAAGGCCGAAAATGGATTTACTCGAAGCGGTCGAGATTTAAAAAGCTAAAATGAATCCCGGTATTTCCCTATTAGACCCCCCTTTTCAACGCTGTTATATAAATATAATTTTTTTTTGTAATTTAAATTACTTTTAGTTTGATAATGACTAGTTTATAGTCGAAATTATATTCACTGTAATTTTTAAAAATATAATGGTAAAAAAACAAAGTTATTGTATCTCAATTACAAGTTATTCACGAAGTAAACGCCTTTATTATCATCAAATATTTATTGATAGTTGCTTCTGTGTATCCATTATTAATCGCGATATTTTTTATTATGCGAATTTCGTTGCCAAAGGCTTGTGGCCTTAGAGGAACATTAAGGGCTCTATTAATAATTGAATTAAAATTCAAATTTGTGTTTTTGAGTGTGTTTCGAGTGATTTGAAATGATGGAGTCTGTATATGTAGGTTTTCTATAAATGTTAAACTTTAATATATTATTTATTTTGTTAATTAAAAGATGGACAAAATTAATTGAATTGTTGGATTCTAATTCCCCGGAATTCCCTTGCTTAGCGACCAGATTGACGTAATGTACAAGCCGCTATTCAACTGTTTTGTATAAATAGGTTAAATTTCATAATTTTAAAACACTTTATGTTTGATAATTACTAGCTGTTAATTGAAACTGTAGCCACGTGTTAATTTTAAATAAAATGGTAAAACAACGTATTGTGTTTTCTTCTTTCTCATATTCAAGAGTAGTTTTTATTACATATTTGAGATTCCCTATTTAAGTTGAAATGTATTAACTTCACATTAGATTTTTTTTACAAAGTAAACGCCTTCATAATTAAACATTTAAAAAGTGAAAAAAATCTAATGTGAAGTTAATACATTTCAATTTAAATAGGGAATCTAAAATATGTAATAAAAACTACTCTTTACATCACATATATGATACTTTCATATAACTCTGTGCAACTTCTCGCTTAATGATGAAGCACCCTTTATTGTCACATATATAGTCCCAGGTATTTTTTTGTTAATATCACCCGTGCTAAAAGGTTTTTAATTACGTACTATATCGTTCAGAAGCTATTTGACAGTTAGTTGTGGTGTAACATGTATGCAGAATTTTATTTTAGTGCACGCATGTGGAAATTACAACCTGGGGTGCATTCGAGTGAAGTAACCACAAACAAGGGCGAAACAGTGCCGAACACGTATTGTTCTACGACTTTAACATTTCGAACATTTATTAATATACTTACATACGAGCTTATATACACAAAAGACTGTTACTGTGAATATTTTATGTATATTGATTTAGGTCATATTTAAATAAAAATAAAGTAATAATTTTCAATCTAATTAAATGGGCAAATAGTTCGATTTTTTTAACTCTATATCCGTGCTTGATCAATCAATAATTTAGACTAAAATGTAATGTTAAAATGCCCTGACATTTATATTTTCCATAAAAGAGGTTATTATTAACTTAAAGCCAGTCATTTTTTGATATAAATTTTAGAACCCTACGTCATAATAAATTTAAAATTACGAAAACATTTCGTGAATCTACAACAGTGAGTCTTACTAGACTACAAAACAAGTGAATTTGAAACAACTACTTCTCTGGCTAATACCTCGACAGACATTGAATAAAACAAAATTAATTTGCGTGTTACGAATAATACAACTATCAAAGCAATACACTGTTGTAGATTCACGAAATGTTTTTAATACATTTTATTACCCCAGGTCATTACTAGTTTATTGATACTAACACAGAACAGGTCTTTATCCTTTGTTGGCATCAAAATTTTAAGTATATTTTTATATTTTGTAACATAATTTTCGAGATATTTTGTTAGAACAGAGTAGAAAGATGTAATAAATAAATAAATAAATCGCACAATTAATTCCACTTTGTACTTGCTTCTATTTAAATTTCCATAGACAGCATATTTAATAATAATTTTAGTAATAACCAACAGTTCGCAAGATATTTTGTCAAATCTACTGTCATTTAACCATAACAAATAATCTTACTAATATCAATGAACTTATTGATCTGTTTGAATTAAGTTTTTCTTAAATTTTTTTAGCTAAAACATCCTTATTGAGTATAGTTTTACAATAATACGATATACTCATTATAAAGTTCCTTCGTCATCCCCTTCTTGACCATTGACCGTAAGTCTTGTAGCTTTAAAAAAATAATTATGCTAAAAATAGGTTTTAATGTATGGTATATTTAGCTGACTAACATATTCATACAAGAGTTTTCTTTTTATAATTCGGAAATAGAGAACACAAAGGGAAATTTATAATGTTACATTAGTTTATTGTTTTTATAAATATTCTCTATTTTAAACTTTTTGCTTGCGTTTGAACCAATTTTATTTTTTTATTTATTGGTAATTAACGGGAAACCCCAATTTACAAATTCAGCCATAAAACATTTATAATATAATAATAAATACTTAAATTAAAACTTAAACTAGAACTATAACTACATACAAATTAGCATGACTAAACTAGACAAATTAAAAATCAAGCTAAAAATTATATTTAACATAAGAACAAAACAAAAATAAATAAAAATTACAATATTAGGTGAAGTGGTCAGAGAATGATAACACACAGAATTACATTACAGACTTAAAAGAGCATTCTAAGACATATTCTTAAGCTTGCGTTTAAATTTTCCGATGTTAGTATCAAAAATATTGAACCACCATTTGGAGCTCAATTCATTTGTCAGCCTAATCATACGGTTTACCGAATTATTGTAGGCCCAGTTAGAATGAAAGGTTTTCACGAGAAATATGTTGCTGTTTCTCAAAGTATTAGCATAACTAGAAGCCATGATATTAACTTCAGACAACAATACACAGAGGAATTAATAGATGCATTTAATATACAATGAAGTACACATAAGTCTGCAATAGATCTACGGACTGCGAGAGGGTGCATTTGCAAAATTCACAAAATATTTGAATATGTGCCTTGTACATGCTCTAAATTATATTTGTATTCAATGAATCTTAAAAATTTGTTTTGAACCCTCTCAATTCTCAAAATATCAACCTGAAGATAAGGCGACCAAACAGGACGTACTCAAGGTGGGATCTTACAAGAGAACAGAATAAGACCTTAAGGCATTCAGGACGAAGCTCCCTTGCAAGATGCCAAATGAATCCCAACACTCTCCTTGCTTTGTCGCAAATTGCAGCTATATGATTCTTGATTGAAAGAGAACTATCAAAAACAACGCTCAAATTTTTAAAGGAATTAGTTCTAGACAAGCGTATTGAGTTTAACAAATATTCAAATTGAATGTGGTTAGTTGTTCTTGAAAATGTCATTAACTTTACATTTAGAGATATTTAAGTTTAGATGGTTTGCTCTACACCAATCATTCACATTGTCACAATCAACCTGTAACTTCTCACAATCTTCCAAACTATCGATCATTTGAAAAATTGAAAGATCATCCGCGTACAGTAGGCAATTCCCAAATTCAGCAACATCTACCAGATCATTTATAAACAAGATAAAGAGCACCGGACCATTATGAGTACCTTGAGGTACACCGGCCATTATAGGATGAGATAAGTAGTTATTAATTTTTACTTGTTGTGATCGATTATATAGGAATGAGCTCAACCATGACAAAGTCGAGTAGTTGAAACCCAATAATTTCAGCTTGTGAATTAAAACCGAATGGTCGACTCTATCGAAAGCCTTGGAGAAGTCCGTGTAGATAACATCCACTTGTTTGCGTTTGTCCAAGGCCTTCGATATGAACTGTCTGAGCTCAAGTAAGTTAGAAACAGTAGATCTGCCACTTATAAAACCGTGTTGCATATTCGAAATCATCGGTCCAATAATTTTGGAATGGCCGACTGCAATCAAACTCCACGGTAATTTGTTGCCATAGTGCGACACCCGCTTTTAAAAATCGGACTCAAAAAACATATTTCCAAACATCAGGAAATATCCCTGAACATAAAGATTTAGTAAACAACTTATGAATCCGTAAACAAAGCGAGTAAACACAATTGATCAGTAAATTATTGGGCACACCCTCAGGAACAACTGTAAGAGAGGGTTTCAGGGCGACTATATTATTAAAAACATCCGCTACTGAAATTCACAATGCCGAATCTAAGTTTGAGTTCTAGCATTATCCACATACGTTGTCAAAAAGAAGAAGGAAAACCATTTTCTTTACGAGTTTCATTAGCGAAATTCCAGAAAGAGCGTGGATTGGAAAAACATTAGATTCAGCTCTTCTTAAATAGTCACCATAAAGCTTAGTCGATATATTTTTACATTCCTGCCTCAAATTAATAAAAATTAAATAATCGTTTTGACTATTAGTGTTTTTAAACCTAATATGAGCCAATTTCTTTCTTTTAAGTAAATGGATTATCTTACTATTACGCGGGAAAATTCGAATGTTTTTTCCTTACCACAACTATTAACGTTAAGCATAAATTTATTTAATTTCGTCCGCATACCTCCCACGTTGTTATAGTAGACTAGTAGTGTTTTGGAGCATCAGATCTACCAGTGGAGAAATTTTCGAAATGTAAGGGACATCATTGCGATATATTATCGTTAGGTCTTTTTCTCCATGTAAGTTGAGATTTAATTTCCTTAAAATATTCTCTCTGTCGGAGACAGAGTATTGTAAAAGATTATTTTTGTTTCTACTGTTGGACTTCAGGACCAATTTTGCATAATGCTCATCATTGAAGATTATTTTAACTGGTCTGCACAAATTGGAAGCCGATTTCTTTCCAATGCGCAATACTTTGACCGGTTAAACATCGACCTGAAGGGATTTCAGAATGTTATCAATCTCCTGAAAATCGTCCTTGATTTTGTCTTTAATCTTCATAGAATTAGACTCAACTAAATTGTAAAGTAGAACATTACATCTTCGTGACGATCTATCTTCCATTTCACAAAATACATCAGCATTTTCGAAGCAATTTTTCTACTGCTTGAGGTACCTCCAAAATATGCAGATTCTCAAAAAGGTTCTTATTTAGGCCGTTCAGTGAGAGCTCGCATTGTCTTAACGGAGAAGAGTTTTCGAATTGTGGATACTTTTATATTTCTAAAGACTTCTGATAAATAAATAGTTATATACCATTTAAAATTGACCGTATGAAATTGCACTTTTGTTGCAGTTAGATTTCCGGGTTTTCCGAAAATCCGTTTGCTTCAAATTGCTTGGTGTGTGAACAACTTTTGAAATACTTTCGAAAGTTTTTCGATATTTTTCAGTCGAATATATTTCACGTTATACATACGGCGCTAAGTTTAAGAGTCTCTTATAAGCAATCGAGCTGATTATATTTATTTCTCACAGATTGCATGTTGGCCACGATATACTTACAATTTTTAACTTCTCAGCAAACCTAGAAACGTAGACACCATGCGGCCATTTCGTGAGATCCATAGCTTGATCAGTGTGACAGCGATCCAGAGTTATTTTGAATGAACAACAGATAGGAAATAATATGCCTAAACAGTCGCCAGGAAAGGCATTTATAGAAGAAGATACAGTTAAAATAGAAGTTTATAAACTATATAATAAATACCATGTATTTAATAGCTAAAAATGACACTTGTGCTAAAAATTTTGAAATTTTTGAATTGTTTCGGCCCACAGTGCAAGCTCTAAATGGCGTTATTTATCAGGCAAAAATAACACAATAATTTTATTACAAAGAAACCTAGAAAGGCTTCTAGAACATACATCGAAATCTTCAGAAATTCAAAATTGGTAACAGGAAAAAAAGCTGCTTTTTCTAAATCACATTACTTGATGCAATAATTAATATTAAAATGTTAAGCCTCTTAATTTTCCAAACATTTTTGCTTGTCTACATAAATACATCGGAAAACATTGCAAATTAATAGTGATCCATTTTACACTTCTATGTAATGACAGGTAACAATTCGTTATCTGTCATAATTAATGGTAATATTAATAATTAATAAGTTCCTAATCACAGTCGACTTGCGAGACACGTATTTACGAGTATATATTGAAGATTAAGGGGATATTACACGTCCACTTTTCTAAATAAGACAGGATACAGGATAAGGAAAACTCAACGTTCACTAATGTAGAGCAAGCAATTCAAAATGTTCTCATTGAAACTCCTCGCAGCAGTACGAGAGGAATTGCAAGATTGTCTAACATTAACAACCACAAAAGAGTTCATCAAATTTTAAAATTTCATCACCATTATTCTTACAGGTTCTGTAAAGTACGAACATGGGGATCGAGAACAAAGAATATATTTTTATAGGTTTTCCAAGAACATCCATAGAAATGTTCTATATACAGATGAAGCAAAATTTACTAGACATGAAGTATTTAGAAGCCATAATTTACAGGAATAGGCAAATAAAAATTTCCACAATAAACGACAATTTAGACATCAACATCGTTTTTCAGTCAGCGTTTGGCTGAGCATAATAGGTACATGATTATTTGGACCACATATTGTACTAATAGCATGATGGAACCACTAAAATCGTAAAGTCAGAAGATGGTTAAATGATAAATACCATCAGCAATGGGTGGTGGTAGTTCTATTGAAGATTGGGCCCCAAAATTATTAGATTTAAATATTTTGTATTTTTTTAAACAGTTTATTAAACGATACTAGAATTATTGAAGCAACCTACGCTTCCATTGTTGCACGCTGCTCAAAATTATATTTCTCTAAGAGCTACTGCATACAATAAAGAATTGTAGCTGTCACTTTGAATATTTACTCTCGCTTTACTTAATATTAAATTTAAATAAAAAATAAGTACTAAAAATTAAACTTTTCAAAATTTCATTTAGACATGTAGTACTTATATATATATCGAATAATCGAATACAAATATATCAAATAATGTGTTTATTTTATATGTATGTATAGTTATCACTTTAGGAGGTGATTCACTTACTGTCATATTGTGGCCTATTATCTAGTTCATTTAACATCCGTGGTTAAGGTTTTTTTCCGTTCTGTTATGTCGATATCTTAAATATTATTCGGCAGAATTTTAGTATAAACTCATATTTTATCGAAGCACTATCAATTAACAAACCATATCGTATTATATAAAGTTAATAAAATCAATTTTTAATTTTTAATTTTTGGTCGTCTCATAAGTCTCTTGTTTGAGCTAATGTCTAAGACCTCGCATTTTCCTAGTGGAAAGAATGCATCTACGGCGAGTGATTTTCCTTAATTTTTCAAACATTAAAATTATTGGAAAGGAATTTGGCAAACCGATTCTGACTCTGGTGGTCTCTTAGGTTAACCTTACCATACACATCACATAACTGCTTGTGGGCTAATGTTGCTTTTTTCTTATTTTTGAAGTAAAACCTTAAAACATAGCAATGTTCATGGGTTTGTATTTGCAACTTTCGACCACTACTTCACGTTAACTACTGAATGTAATCAATTACTTTTTTAATTGACAATTGAATGGTCAAATGGTATTTAGGTTAGATGATTAAACTAAAGATGGTTAAAAATAAAACTATAAAAATCTATTAGTCGGAACCGAAATGTCTTAAGACTCATTCCAATACATGTATTCGAGACTCATTACCTGTACAATATCTATTTCGAAAGAAATTTATCGACCAATCGACACACACCCTTTCAGTAATATAAATTGTATTGTGCTTTAATTGTATAGCAAATACAATTATTCACATTTTACTAAAATTGACCGAAAGGACAAAAAATAAGACAACCATTATGCATTTTACATTGTTAATTAGGAACAGGGTTTTCGTATACGTAATTATTTGAGATGTTTTTATTTCAGTTTTTGTTTCAGTTGTGATGTATATAATAATTAATTAACGCTTCTTGTTGAAATAATATCAAAGCGTTATTTTTCTAGTAGGAAATTAATTAAAAATGAAACAAGAATATACAATTATGTTTCAATTATTTAGTACAAAATTTAATTAGCGAATGTTATTATATTTCGTAATTAGCGAAATAAATACCCGAGAAAAGATTAAATATACCAATATTTATTAATGTTATTAGTTAATTTGATTATATTTAGATTTTATACTGGAAGCATTGAGTAATCACTAGAGAGCGGATTTCTAGCATTATGCTTATCCATAATATTAATAGCATCGAAAAAATTTCTTAATATCTACACGAATCTTGAAGAATGTGATTACTTAGCGCTAAGTTTTTTTGGGCTTTTTTGCTTATTTTGACTTTTTGTGCTTATTTTGACTTTTTATGCTTATTTTCATGCTTTTTTTTAGATTTTGATGCTTATTTGGAGCATTTTCTTAAACATTTAAAAAACATTTAATAATAATTTCACGCTGATATTAAATTAATGTGCTAATATAGAGAATTTTCGTAAAAATCTGTATCCCATCATTTATAGATTATATTTGTATTACATATTTTCTTCGTGTCTTTTGACAACATAATTGTTAAAAATCTTCATAATATGATACAATAATTATAATGAATTTTATTATTAATAAATATTAGTATAAATTACCAATTTACAATGGATTCGTTTATAAATAAGTAGATATAATAGACCGTCTCATTATTCAGATAATACAGACGAACGCTTCATAGGAATCACACCTATGATATTCCGGATGTAAACGTCGTTAAAAAATAAATAGGGGTCCCAGTAAGTATTAAATGTAAACAAATTTAAGTGATAGCTAATAATCAGGTGTTCTGCAACCGTATCAATTTCCTTCTCTCGGCAAAAGTACCGATGGGACGACTGGCGCATATTTACCGTTTTCGTTAATTTTCATATTCAAACTCGCATTCATAAACTATTGAATTGACATTCCAAAAACTTTGCCTATTTATCAAAAATTACTATATGCGTGAATCGTATTAACCTGGGGAATCACAGATAAATTATATTATATAATTCACATGTATATTTAACCCATAATGCAAAAGGTGAAAACCACAATACAAGAATTAATTAGAGGCTATCCAGAATTAATAAGTGAAAATTATACATTATTTTATAAGGCATGTTTAAAAATAGTAAGTTTTATTTTAGTTCCCAAATGCATCCTAACTAGTCAAGACTTGTATGTAAAACATGTTATAACAACACTACGTCAAGAACGTTTGAAAAAGTTCAAAGCTGAACTAACAAAACAGCACAATTTCACAATCTTTAGCATCATCTTCAATTAAATTCACATTTGTGCAAAATACTTTTACATTCTAATATCCCTTTAAGAAAATTACAAAATAATGCATTTAAATCTTTCTTGGGAAAATATTGTAAAATACGCATTCCCGAGAAAAAATTATGTAGCTCTTAGATACTATGAAACCATACATTGGTGTGGATGAAACCACAGACTTGTTTAATTTAATAATATGAGTTTAACATGAAGACATCCGACCAACAGTATTTTGATATATACAAAAGAATTGAAGAAAACTGATAATAACATTATGGCAAAATTCATAAATGATGGACTGACAAGCTTATTTTTGCCGTAGACAATACCAAGTTACAAAATTTTACTAATAATGCATTTTGTGCATTGTACAAGTTTAGCACATGAATAGAAACGAATTTCTGAAACTATAAGAATGAAATTTCCATTTGTAGATTTAATTAAATATGTAAAAATAGTTCTTATATTCTTCTGTGAGTACAATTATTCAAGAAGTCATTATCTGATATCTCACTGCCCCATAAACCAGTGGTAACAAAATGGGGAATTTGGCTATATGCTACAATGTACTATGCGAACAATTTTGAAGAATACAACTTTCCCGAAACGAAAAGCAAATCAGTTAAAGACTGTTAAACAGTTCTTAAGAAACAAGAGCTTCCTTCAAAACAATTGAGTTACATAAAATCGCGTTTAAATTTTGTGAGCAACACAATCAAATCTTTATAAAAGCAGATTCATTTTAGAAAATACCTGCATGCATTGGCCAAGAAATCAAAATAGTATCGAAAGAAGTATTCGTTGAAAATGAAGGATTTTTAATATTAAATAAATTAAACTTGATTTTGAATGGCAATTTTCAAATGGATCCAGCTATAATTTAAAATAAAGAGAAGCTTTTCTACTTTCAAAAATTTATTGAGCGTCAGAAGTAATAATTTTTACAATTAAACCCTTAGAACAACAATTTTGAAACGTATACAAAATTACAATTTAATTTTTAAATACTTACATGATATTATATATTGCGTAAAGAAAGTATGTTTATTTTAGTTCTAAGCCAAATTTCTTTGTAAAATATGTTGATAAACGTGTAACATATCAAGAAAATATAGTTTTCTTTAGTGCTTTTTTCGTGTTGTTATGCTTTTTCCTGTTTTATGCTTTTTTAATGCTTTTTTTCTCTAAATTTTGTGCCTTTTAATGCTTTTTTAGTGCTTTTTTCGTGTTTTTATGCTTTTTTCCTGTTTTTATGCTTTTTTAATGCTTTTTTTCTCTAAATTTTGTGCCTTTTTAAGTGCTTTTTTTCACATTTTTTAAGCTTTTTTATCCGCTCTCTAGTAATCACCATCTAAACAGATAATAAAAATTTTATTATACTGTTGATGTAATATTTTTTTTAAATAAAATTTTCTAT